>JAQFVV010001008.1:0-83637 GCA_028023455.1 Epiperipatus broadwayi | reverse complement strand
CATGGCCAGTGCGCCATATTTTTTTTGTCGTATAAAGTAGATAGCTTCGATAAGGCGAAGTGTCAACATATTCCACCTGCCCTCCTTTAAGTTAGTTTTCACTTTGATTGTTTTTGGTATCGTTCAAATATGAAAAGTTTGGAATAATAATGTTTTTTCTCGAAATATAGTAGGAAACGGTAGTGTTATGTTGAGTAAAAAAAGTACAGTTACATAATAGATTTTTATTTCCGTTTGATAAATTTTTGTAAATATCTTAGATAACCTTTTTTTTCGTTAATAGAATTTTTTTCATAGATTGAAAGCTTTGATAAGTCAAAAATTAATGTGTCAGTGTATGGTGTTAACAAACATTTTTTTTTCACTTTCTCTGCATTTCGTTTTTATATAAAATGAATGCTATAATCATGCAAAATTCTCGTTCACTGTTAAATATTTTGTAATTACGTGTCCTACCAAATATATATATAAGTTTTGTTAATAAAATAGCAAACTTAATTTCTTCAAACTTTAATAAAGAGTAAATGCGTATGTCGCTTTTTTAATTTATATTTTTTGGATAAATATATATGCCAGCCACCTTTTAGTTAAGATTTTTTTTTCTCCATTTCTCGATTATGCTATTGAATCATTTATTGAGTAACCTAGGGTGAAGACCTTTTTTTGAGTAACTGTTAGGTGAAGTCTCTTGTTTTTTTTAGTGATCGTTTATGAAGATTCCTTGAGTAACCGTTTAGGTGAAGACCTCTTACACTTTAGAGTTCAGAATTGCTGAGTAGCCTGAAACAATAGGGTCTATGTCTGTAATTGTTGTTTCCGTGTCATAGTTGTGACCAGCGCACGGCCTGAAATAATAGAGGTGCAGTCTGCAATATGATATTTTATTTTTTTTTCTAATAAAGCCATGTACATAATAATAAAAGAAATATTTGTATAGGTATATCTGTTTGTATATTTATATGTAGTCATATATATGCTTATTTGGTGTGTACATATTCATATATATATGGGTGTATATGGTATACACTTCGTTATAGTTTAAACGCATTTTTATATAAATGTTTTTTGAAACAGTTTTGATCTCAAATGCGTGATTCTATAAAATTGTTTGATAATTGTTCATCTATTTCTGCTGTGACTCAAATGGTAGTTGGTTTCATCCCAGGTTCATAATTCGGAGGGCAGTTATCATGGGATTTTACTTATTTTTAATTTTTAATTTTTTTTTTGTATATATTTTATTTTGTTAATCGCATTTTTAGGCTGTTTAAATTTTTTGTGTGTCATGACCAAATGGTAACTGGTTTCATCCCAGGTCAGACAAATTCAATACCGTACTTAATTGTTATACGTCTTAGATTTAAATAATATTGAGTCATTTAAAATAGCATTTACTTATTCATGCAGAGATTTTTTTTTTCGTCAGCAGAATCAAATTAAATTTTTTTAAAGTGAACTAGAAACGCAAAGTAAAATTTTAATTGCATTGAAACTTTATAAACCCTTATAAATGTGCTTGGATCATTATCCATTAATATGTATATTTGATTATGGCCATTGTTCTTATCGACTGGCGCCCTTTTTCAAATAAATTTGTCGGCAAGTGCAATTTCTTACACGATATCAAATAAACTAAATTATAGTAGATGATCAAAATAATGGAGGTTAGTGAGCCAAAATAGTTTTAAACATGACATGTATATTTATTCACATATTTCTTTATATATATACTTGTATTAATGTAAATGCATTTTTATTGTTTTGTGTGTCAGAGAAAGCTGTGGTCAAGCTGTAAGTGGATTATTTCAGTTATATTAATATAGTAAATTAATATTTTAATGAAATATAAATAAAGTAAAGTATATAAATAATATGGTATAGTTATTAAAGACAGACACGCACAGGATTTTGTATATTTTCATGTACCTAAACATGTATACATATAGGCATAGTGGGTTAAAATAGGACCTACGTGGAGGTAAGACGGCAAAGTTAATCTCTGGAAACATAAATAAAAGAATTTAGAATATTGGCTTATTTTTTTATATAGAACTAAAAATTTTTTCTGCCACATACCGGATATAGCTCCTCAGATATACATAATACAATATACTTATAGAGTTGTATTAAAATGACGTTTAGAAAAGAATTAACTTGTGACTTTCTGCTAGTAACAAAATAGCAAAAAAAAAAAATGGATAATGAGCCTGGGGCCTTCTACATTATGATAGCGGTGGGAGGAGGTAGTACTCTGATATTCCCAAGAGCGCCAACAGGTACTCATAATGAAGAGTATAACTTTGATGCTTTCATCAAAGAAGTGAGACATGAAAGGAAATGATGATGAACATGTTTCAAGAATTCATGAATGTGACATCACAACGACTAAACCGTTTGGAGGAAAACATGGTCTCCAGCAACAACATACCAGAATTTTCAAAAGTGTGGCCAGATGGAGGATACTCAGTTAAAAATGGCAACGAGAACAAGACAGATACACAACCTAAATCATTGATCGATATTGAAGCAGAGAAGGATATGTTGCCTGGGACATTAAGTCAGTCAAGCATCAAATACAGAGGAGAAGACAATGGATAGATGGATGTGGATAAAAGAAATGAACATTCATCAACAGATCCAATCCAATCAAAGCGCAACAAGGTAACCAAATCTCACTCTATAATAATCATCTAATCGAACGTCTCCGGTTGGCAAAATTGTATGAGAACAAGTATTTTGAGGGGAACCGGGTGGAAACCCTAGACACCACCCGATAGTTTAAAGATGTTTTTCCAAGTTCCAGAATATATCTGAACATTGAAAAATGGCGATCTCCAGTCTCATTTAAAAGAATGTGCCAGAGACTGGTAGAATACTCTATCTATACAACCTAAACATTTATGGAATATGAGAAAGGCAACAATGTCAATGTACTGGAGGTGCAAACGTGAGGAAGGTTTGATGTATTCCAGGCAATGCATGAAACATACCTGCTAACCATCAAAATATTCTTATGCCTGCTTTTTGTCAGTAAGTAAATCAGCATAAGGCCCTAACTGCATTCCAGTATCCCAGAAATGCAGATGGTATGATGATTAGGCACAACATGCCACTCTGGATAAGTGAAAAATATTAATAAGCAGTCAGGAGTTGCAAGATATTGAAAGTACAACTCGTATACTAACGGCTATCGAGATATGAATATCTTGAGGAAGACAGAAATGAAAAGGAGGTAAAATTTCAAAATAAATTCTATTGCCAAACAAAAGAGTACAAGCCTGTCAAGAGGTAAAAAATAGAGAAGGCTGGGCTATCCCATACAAGCAATTGTACACACAAAAGGATAACGAAGACAGAGGCACAAATTCACATTCAGTCATTCAAGTAACTATAATGACAATGAAATACAAGCATTAGTTGACTCTGACGTCAAGTATCTACTCACTTATCCAAAAAACTGGCCACAGATATGAAAGCAACCCAAAATACTTAAAGCAAGTATCCATCGCCCTATCCGATTGCTAACCTGGCAAATGGAAGAAAATGAATAGTGAACGGATACCAATAAAGCTGGAGATGAAAATTAAGCGGTAAATGTTTTTTTAGATTATGCCTTCTTAGTAATGGAGGGTTTGTTGTATGACTTAGTATTAGGTTCGATTTCGCTTCAGCAGTATCAAAGGGATCATACAGCATTACCCAATGAAGAAATGTATGTTGAAGCGCCTAGAAGTCCCATTTACAATGGAGTGGCTGAAGAGAAATCACCCCAACATTGGCAGTTAGGTTATGCAAGCGATCGATGAGGAAATGATAAAATAAAAAGTGGCATATCAATGATTAGAATAACTAAAGCATAGTCAGCAGTTGCCTTAGATTTTACAAAAGATAATACGCGATGTATTTTCTGGCGTTACCAGGAAAAATTAGAGATGGTATACTCACGGTTCAGGGCTTAGAGAGGAATCGTACTTCACCAAACAAAAACTATATCCTATCCCGTTCTAATACAAAGAGGAAGTGGATAAACAAATAAAGCAGATGCTGGAATGGGATATTATTGAACGGGCCCTTCACCTACAATAACACTATTGATTATAATCAAAAGAAAACGGACAATGTGCGTTTGTGTTTAGATGGCGTGCCTAAATAATGTGACCATTCTCGAACGTGATGTGCGCCACCAATGGATGAAACATTTGTGCAGCTTGTGAGGAAGACTGTATTCTGAGCTAAGTGGATACGGCACAGCAGGTTATTAACCGAAATACGTTTGGACCAATACATAGAAAGTATCACGGCATTGTTACAATGGTTGACCTACGTGTTCAAGAGGGTTCCATTCGGTTTAATTAGTAGGTGTGAGCAGGCCTCATGAGGTGTTTAAAAGAATGCTTTATCTCCTCAAATACAGGAACACTTGGTGTGTTAAATTTGGACGATATCGTGATATGTACCTTACTCAAAGACATCGATGAGCAACTATTGCGTCATTTGGAAAGCTTCTTTCGTGAATGTATACGTGAAAATATAACCATCAACATGAAAAAGAGTTTTTTGAAGTTGGAAGAAATTGAATTTTTGGGCCATGTTGTAAATAGTCAAAGGTGTCAAACCCCATCCTGCAAAAATAGAAGCTTATAAAGAATTTTCCTAATCCCACCAACCAGAAGCAGGTTCGAGCATTTCTGGGACAGTCATAATTCTATCCTTCTCATCCTAAGATTTGCTTATGACACCACACAGCTAATTGAATTAAGCAAGAAATGAGAAGTAAAAAAATTGGGAATGGAAAGAGAGGCATGAGGCAAGAATGTAATAGGGTTAAAGATAAGTTCTTGGAAACAAGTAATGTTATACCATCCGGATTTTCCTCACTCTTTACCCTTAAACACAGAGCAGTAGTAGGCAGGTTTAAAAGCAAGTTGTTTCAAATTGGTGATAAAAATGAGCATCAAGTGTTATACTTATTAAATGGACGTTGAGAGGGGCAGAAAGACAGGACACAACTGAGCAGGAGACATTAGTAATAGTGTGGGCTTGCCAGAAACTGAAACAGTTTTTGTTGGATCAGAAGTGGTAATCATAACTGACCACAAATGTTTGGAATTTTTGAACAAGAGCTTTTTAAACAATGACAGATTGATAAGGTGGAGCCTGATTTCACAAAGTTTCATAGTGTCATTTATTGGCCCTGACTCACAGAATATTGTGGCTGATATTTTAAATGCTTGCACCTCATGCCCATGCATGTCAGAATCCAGATTTAGGAAACCAGGCATGAAGATAATGACAAACCACAGCAGAAAAACAGTGGAATCTCACCTCCAGAATTTAGGCCATTGTAGCATCCAGGACTGCTCAATATAAGAAAATAATTAACATTATTACATCTAAGATGGCAGCCAGTAGGCACTGAGGAATTCACACAGAACTGGTGATGGTGGATCTCTAGATTAATACCAAAAGCCTCATTAACCATGGAAAGTCATAATACCTCACAAATTGAGACACCAAATTATTACCCACATCCATCATCGGACATTATGGTCTCCTGAAAGTAGAAGAAGCTAACAAAATGTCAATTTTATTGGCCAGATGTACTACAGATCCTACATGTGTTGAAACCTGTGAGTATCTGTGCCTGAGCATGCAATCAACGATCGTATGCATGGAGAGTCATTATCTCATCCTCATCTCAAACTGAATTGAGCCAAGCAGCTGCAGATCACACATACCAACATCGATGTTTCAACATCTGAACACTGATTTGTCCCACAGATGCTTTCAGCACGTGAAAGCATACCCAGCAGCACAGCAAACGCTAGAGGAGCACAGAAGTAATTCCCCCGAAAAATAAAGGCCAGAAGTTGGAAACCCTAGATAGTGATATCTGACCATGGCACAGCATTTACCTCCAAAGAATGAAGACATGGATGGCCAAACAAGGAATTCATCATAGTTAAATTTCCATTAGAAATCCAGGCCAACCCCTTAGGAAAGAGTCATGCGAGAAATAGGCGACTTTTTAGACATATATACCAACCAACCATCGACTGGGCAAATAAACGAAAAAGGTGGTACAGTATATTAACAACACAATGAATGAGTCGACAGATTTACTCCTAACTCTCACTTCTGCATTATGGGAAAGAATGTCCTCAGTTATTAAAAACCAAATGTAGATGGAAGAGAAGATAGATAAACCACAAGATCAAAAGATAGCATGCGAACGATTAAACGGGCTGCGCTGCAATCGAAAATAAAAAACGAAACCAGCAATATCAATTCAGGCAAGGGGAGCAAGTGATGGCTGAGAGACCTTTAGGCCAAGTAATACATTATGAAAGAATTCAAAAAGTTTTTTCCCAATATATCAAGGGCCATACACATTGAAAAAAGGAATATGGAGAATGTTGCTCCTTTGAAGATACTAACGGGTACAAAAGGAGTATACAATGCCAGAAACTTAAACCTTATGTACCACCGGACCCCGGAAAATATGCAAGTTAAAAATAGATACATACCATGTTAGACTAAAAAAACAACACTGACTTAATTTAAAAAATATAGAGAGTGAATGATGGATAAACCGTTATAGTAACATATAGAAAGATTATTAGTAGGAGCAAATTAAACATTACAGTGAACAAAGAGTAGGTTTGAACTCACCTGGTACAAATTCTTACCTCTGACCTGGAAGCAATGCATTTTTTTTTTTTTTTAAAAACATTTTTTTGCTCACTAATCCAAATGGGAAATGAAGCAATGGATCTGAAGCCCGATCCATGCTTCACATACTCTCCTCCTATAAACTTAATTAGTATTGTAGATCTAACTAAGTTTATAGTTCATCATCATATATTTTGGTAATAGAGTTAAAATAGTTATGCTTATTAAATGTGTGTATTACAGTTAAATATTTTATTTTAAATAAATTTCCATTCTATTGATAAAAATTGCTTAACCTATTAGTCAAACATATATATACATCTAGCGTATATATATGAGTTAATGCAAAATTCTGCTGAAATAAAAATGTCATCTTTACTGTAAAATAATAATATATTGTTGTTCAAATTTTATTAAAATATTTAGTATGACGGATTTTGAGATAAGCCCACCAACATTTCTGAAAGAATGCATATTTTAATTAGTGAGCCGTTCAAGTCTAATTAAAGATGGCATTTTCTTTCTGTTTTTTAATTAATAGAATTCAACTTTAAAGTAAGAAAGTTAGAGTAAAAATTGGTGTTATTTTTAGAACTTAAGTGCTTTGAAACAAAGCAGTAAGGGGGGCTTATCAAGATCTCAGATCATACAAACACAGAAGTGTAGCTGGCAGAGAAAGTATAAATAGTAGGGAGAACAAAAGAGATGATTATTCAGACTTTTTTTGAAGGAGCCAAGCTGATTCTGATTTTGCTTGTGAAGTGACTTATTAAGATTTTTCTCATGTTTTATTTCCAAGTTTTCTGAAAGTAGCATCTGTGATTTCTCTTAGAGAAATCCGTCAGATTTTGCTCACATTTAGCTTGAGTTTCAAAAAGTTATACAGCTGCTCATTTTCAAACAAATGGAGAAAGTTAAACTGCTCCAGTTAAACCCAACCATTTTGATAAAGGAGAGGTCGGGCTAGGCAAATCATAGCTTTGCCTATCGTCGAGGTTCCCAAATACCATCCAAAAATGCCTTAACATCCATTCAATAACCATATGAACCTATGCCGTGTCTGGAGAACTTTTCATGAAGCCATACTTCATTTTCATTGTCCGGACAAACACCCATCGTCGGTCGGATCAAGCCAATGGACATCACGGAAAAGGACGGTATCGTATCTACTATATTAAACTATCTCGTATGCTACTTTTGATTCATATTGTTTTATTGTTGTATTGAAATATATGTCTTTGCTATGTAAACATTTTATAAATTAATCCCTAAATATATTTTGGGATCATCTAGTTATATGTAACCTTTTTACTCTTCGCTATTCTTCCTCCTTACTAACCATTGTAAATATTTATATTTCCAAGGTGTTAAATTTGTATTAGTTAACTTTTTGTCATTTGAAATCTCTTTCCAATTTTATTTATGTTGTTAATTAAACTAAGTCGTTTTTGGTGTGCCAACTTGATCTCTTTGATAACACTTTTTTGTCCGTCATTTGCTTATCACGATATATTGATTTAGCGCATAATGCCGAAGTCCATTTTAAACACGTTTTTAGCGCAAAGCCATAAGAAATGCTTTGCAAAAGGTTTTTATTATCTATCGTACTTTTATCGAGAAGATCGAGTTGGAATTTTTTAATAAAATTGGGAAGAAAAGAATTTGACCTAAAACCTAACTTGTTTTCTTTTATTGTCTAATTAGTTTGCTGCAGTAATTTAGGGGAATAGTTTTAGCCCATTAAAGCCTTATTCATATTCTAAAGTCATTAATTAAACATTATTTAATTATCAAAACTTGAGTTTCTGAGTTATATTAAATGCTTTATTTTACTTTTCAATGATCCAGGCACGCAAAACGCAAACACCAACACATCTTTTTATGTACTTTATACATTTAGCTTTTTAGCCTTTGTGATTTCCCGTCCATGTCTCTACCATGTTGCTAAGCTTTGTGGCCGGTTGAAAAATAATTTATGTGTGGCTCAGATGGTGTTGTTGGTCTAAATTGTGTTTCTAGAATAGGCTTAAATAGAGCAGAGGTCATAGCATTCTTTGATTTAATATCTCACGTATGAGTATTTCCTGAGGTACTTTCGCTAGGATTCGAACTAGGTTAAACCAGCATACATAATCTGACTGTCACAGTTTCAATATATATATATATATTTAAATGACTGTTGATTAAAGTATTGAATTTGTGTTTCTCTACTCCAACAGCTTTGTTTATCTAAGATTAATACAAGGTACTTCTTTATATTAGATCGTACATTATATATTAAGAAATTGTAAACTAATTTCAATGAAAATATATTTTGTCATATTAATAACTATATTATTAGTACATTCAGATGCGCGAATTACTCTTACTATGTAACACTGGCTATTAAATTCAACTGCAGAAGGTTTCTCTTTATTTGTTTATTTGTATGATTTAAGTATATCATTTATATGTTATACGTGTATGATATCTAACTGATGTAATAATTTATGTAGAGGTTTCTTTACTTTTGTAAATAATAGTAAATAAGTTATATATTTTTTTTGTCAAATTATAAACTAAAAAATATATATTTAATCTTTGTAAAAAAATGTTTATTTTATTTTTTAATTATGTTTCTGTATTCGTTGTCATTTGTCACATCCATATTCCAGAAAATCCATTCAAATAGTAAAAGTGTTTAAAATGTATATAAGAGTACTTATTATTTTGAAGTTGTCACATTGATACAATTCACGCAAGCTATTACATATACTATTAAATTTATATAAAATGACATTATTGACGCTGTTGTTGCTAGAATACTTAGTGATGTGTTTGGTACAACAAAATTCCTTTTTACTCACTGCACCATGTTGCTTTGCTGTCGATAGACAATCATTTTAGATTTAAAGAAAACTTGACTTTACTTAGCCGGTAACATAAGAACCAAAATAAGAATTAATCGTTGCTAGCCAATATTATGTTCAAATCTATCTTTCGATAAATCTGTACTTCATTAGAGTAAGAAAGTGTTGATATGATGTTAAAGAAAATAAGAGACTCATTCCTATTATCGCTATTAATTAGTTAAAAGAACCTAAATTATTTTATTATTTTAGATTATCACTGCAAAGCTAGTATTCTTTACAATGAGATCATCATCATCATCATCATCATCATTATTATTATTATTATTATTATTATTATTATTATTTATGGAATGTAACTAAGCCTTATCAATCAACCATTGGTCTATCGACATCTTATAAATAATGTATTAGTTAATGTGTACTTAGTCCATAAGAGAATTTATTTACTTATTATTCACTTAGATCTCTAAGAGGACTTATTTTAGATTATATGTTTATTTGATACCTTAGAGATATTATACTAATCCAGACCTGTGTTTAGATCTATATTTTATTTTATGGTTACTTGGTATTTCTTTGGAAAGTTACATTCATGGATTTTCGCTTACCCAATGTGTTGGCTTTTGATCGACCATAACAGTTTGCAATATATAAAACAAACTTGTTTTAAATATATAATATAGATCAAATAATTTTTATCACATTGAAGTAGTTTACTGTTAAATATTTAATCCTAGTATACATTTTGTTAATGTCATTAGATTTATGAATACATATTCCTGTTACTGATTTATATATATTGTATATATAAAATCTACAGATAAATATGGTACAATTACATTTTAACAGCTTATCCTAAACAATTTAGAATAGGCATTCTATTTGATCAAGCGTAAGAATTAATGAAATATATTTTCTCATTTCGTAATATATTTATAAACTTTTTAGTATTTTTAAACCTAGAGTAGCTCTCTACTGTAATGCTATCCATAATCAGTTTTGAATAAGTAATGATTATCAGACATAAGACATTTAAATTTATAATCTCAGATCAGATTCAGGTTTTTGCCTTTATCAATGAGTAGTTGCGATTCAAAGATTAAAATAATGCAGTTTAAAAGCCTGAAATTAAAATAAAAATAAGATTTTGAACCTAATCCAACCTGCTTAAACATTCATTATATTGTCTAACCCTATTTTAATAATCACTTTTCTTTTTAAATTGTAACCATCTTTGTTTTTCCTGTCCAGGAATGTTTTGAACTTGCACAGTAATAAAGCAAGAAAAACTCCCTATTAATGCCATTTGCAACAATATCGAACTTATAAAGATGTTGTTAGAGGAGATCTCTGCTCTTGTTATATTCCATATTATGTAAAGCAGAGCATCAAGGGATATATTATTTAAAACTCTTAATTATCCTACATCTTTTTTTCAGAATAGTAAAAAATGATTGCAAGTTAAGATTAGGGATGATTTTATAACTAATAAATCCTTTTGCAAGAGAACTTGAAGTATTCTACCTTAATTTTAAGTTTCAACTCTAAATGTTCTAATATCAATAAAAATCAAATTTTTCACGTCCTCTTTTTTGACAATTTTAAACAAAGTAGAAATCACAGATAGGCACCCAAACGTTCTAAAGGCTTTCTTTTTTGTAATCCTTCTTTAGATAAAACGGGTCACAATTATAAACATATTACCAATACACTTCTTTTGAAACACGTGGACATTATTGAAAACTAGAAATGCAGAGTTCTATCTGATAAAATACAAAATACTTTGCTCACTATATGACCAATCACAGATATAATATTAAGCACAATAACCTTCACAGATCAATTTATCAACAATTTAATATTCAAATTTTTTTCTAGTGGATCAAGTTATGCAATTAAAATAATTTAACTGATTCTTTTCTAAATATTGTTTTTTTTTCATGTGTGATAGCATCAGGCGCGAAGCTAACCCGATAACCCAGGACAACTGCTTGTAAAGCAGCTGTCGCCGATCTCTCGACCACCAATGCTTCATTAAATATTGCTTTTTAAAGAATATATGTACCACGTAGGTAACAATTGTTTGATGCAAGCAAAATTTTTCATAGTTGAAGAAAAAAATACATTCGTCAAGCGTTGTTAGTCGAGAGGTCAGCGCAGCCGTCTTGCAAGCAAGCAGTTGTTTGCAGACGGTTGTTGCGGATTCGCCTCCCGGCGATGCTATGACATATGAAAAAAAAAATGAAATGAAATCCTTAATGTTTCAGGAGCGATTATTAATTTATCAACAACTTAAAAAATATAATAAAAGCGTTTTCGAGTTTAAACAGAGAAAAACTACAGTATTTTAATAAAAATATTGGCTCCTATAATCTAAAAGTCTATCTATTAAATGAGCTACGAAGTACATATAAATGACTAAAAAGATCTGATTGATAAAAAAAATAATGTCTAATTCATTTTTAATGCTTGAAAATAAGTTTAGAAAAGAAATAAAATCCACATATGCGAATAAAATAAATAAAATAATAATAATACATATAATAACCAAATTAGTATAGAATGAATAGGTTTTGTTTTATAATTTGTATAAGTAAAAACATGTTTTAGTTACAAAAAAATAAAAATAATATAGTTTTAATAAGCTAAAAGTAATAAATAAAATAAATGTTTCATATTTTGCATAATAAATAAAAATATGTTTCATTTACACGAAAACGTTAATAAAATAAGTCATGCAAAATAATTGTAAATAACATTTTAACGAATACAACAATATATAATAAAATAACTGACAACTATTTACATTTTTCCATAAATGAAATGTTTTTATTTATTATTTCCATGACTTTATTTATTATGCTTTTTTGCTAAATAAATTTTTTGGGGGTAAATTAAATTCCAAAAAAGCAATCTTATATTATTCGCATTTTCCTGTAAATGTAATATGTTTTTAGATATAATATATAAAAGAAAATTGTTACATTTGATTTACAGATATCAAACTTACAGCACCCACAGCATTGACAGGATACAATCTGAATAACTATAATAATCATCATTACTAATCATTTATTAAACTAGAGATTATCTCTGACCCAGTTATAAACTTTAAACCTGTTAAAGATTAATATATCTGTTTTTTTAATTAAACACATATACATGGAATATTTCAACTTCATTTCTCTTTTTCCATGTGTAATACCTTTTGTAGATTATCTTAATAACCTCAACACAAACACATATTCTTGAAATACTTGAATAAAAATCCTGTAAAAGACAAATAACAAATGAGAACATATAAAATGAGATCTATTCCTTTGGTACTGTTTGGATTGTTAAATATATTATTTTCACGACACTATTTATTACATTTCCTGCTGTGGATTTTATTTCTTTTCTAAACAATTTATTTTTAGACATAAGAAAGAAGTACATTTTTTTCTTATCAATTAGTTTTTTTTTCTTTGTTCATTATTAGGTATTATGCAGTTCCATGTAGTGAAAATATAGCAGGTATAGCCAAACTTTTAGACATTGGGCAATTTTTTTGGTGAAAGTGCACCTGAGAGCAACTATGTTTTTTCAGAGCTTCAAATTAGAAACCAGAAAGAAAATGTTATTTCTGCCAGAACGAAAAACAAAATGGATAAAAATAACAGTTTGAAGTCCTGGCTTTTTTAAAATATACTTATGAATTGGTCTTTTTTTATAAGGGCTTTTTAGGTACTCAGAAATATTGGTGACGTTTTTAAATATGAACTAATGAATTGTTTTTTCAATAAGATATGAATTGTTGAAGATATTTTATGTAACCACTATTAAATTATCTCAGCTCTCTCTAGTATTACAATTTGTCCATATTGCTTTATAAAATATTTATTAATGGACTGTTCTCCACAAGGATACTTGTTTGCAGTTTTAACACATTCTCAAACTGTTAATTTTTAAGTTATTTTGTCGATTTTAGTCATTTTACCAAGAAAAATGTACCATATGATGCTGCCCTCTTTAAAATTATTTTTCAACTAAAAAATCAATAATATTTAAATGTAAAGTTATAACAACATGATAGGACCTGCTTTCGAAGGAACTGATTGGTTGTTTTACATCCTCTACTAAAATATTGCAAATATTATCCAAGCAGTCACAAAAGATCAAACAAGAATGAAAGGAGTTTGTTAATGAAAATGTTAAGCAACATTTGTTTTACAAAACATTTTTAACTACAGCTCAAAAATAAGTAAATATGTTAGGGACTTAAATGGGTGAATTACCAAAGAGTACATTCTTAGATCATTGTAAGAGAATGCCATATCACTACGATGATCAACTTGTACTTCACTTCCTGAGATTATTTTACAAAAAAAAATTAAATTTATTATAATTCATATGGAAGGCTAGAAAATGAAAATATTTTTTAAAAAAGATTAAAAAACTTTTTAGAGATTTATATTTACCTGGATAATAGACATGACTAAAACTTTGGAAGACATTGGAAGTCGTCAAAGTTCTATAAAAATTAAGATATAAAATCTAAGATGATATTTTGTAAATCTTAAATTATACATATACGAAAAAACGTAACTTATTTAAATTTGCATAAGTATGTTCATCTCCATAATGAAGTGGTTTCTTTCATCTTTATAACTTAAGACTGAGTACACTTTGGGTGAAGATCACCATAACCAGTTCTCTTAAATTAATTATTGTTGCTGCTTTATGTATACAGTAACGTAATTATGCATGTATTATTTACATTAAATTCATTTAAATATTCCATTTATTATATAATTGCATTGTGTTTTCCTTTTTTGTTTATTACATTTATCTAACAATGAGATATTTAAATGAACTAATTTAAATAAAAATGCATGCATAATTAATTACAGTATAAATTAAGAAGCAACAATAATTAATTTAAAAGAACTATAATTATGGTGTAGAAAGTGCACTCAGCTTTAGATTATAAAGAAGAAAGAAATTATTTCACAGGCAAGATCAACAAGTTCGTATGCAAATTTAAATTACAAATGCAAATGAAGAGAAAAATCAATATTATATATATGTTAATATTTTAGTAATTTATGTTCAATGTTAATTTCACAGCCAAAGTCGTGGTGGAATGGATAGACAAGCACTATGACGAAATTGAAACACTGGACAATGATCACGTTGACCTAGATTGTTTTGCTCATTATCTTTTCAATAATTTATTCATTTTTGAATCTCAGATTTAAAGCTACATCGCAAAGTAAATAATCCATTTTCATCATTAAAATATATTTTTTTAATACCTGTTTAGTTTAGCTCAGCGGTAGTGAGTCATATTCTGGAGTGTAAGGTTCTCGAATGTATTTCCGTTCTGGAGTTTTTGTGCTCGAACTTCATACAGAATGATTGATTATTCATTTACTTTAATGTAGGTTGAAAAAACAGTTTATAATAAAATCACCCAATCAGTATTATCGCAACTGTTATTGAAAGTTTTTTAAAAAGGTATTTTTGATTTAAAACTGCACATAACAATTAATTAAAACTGTAAATTATTTCAAATAAGAGCATTTCAGAAAAGTATAACTAAGTAATTTCATGAAATTAATATTAGCATCTTTTAAACATTATTTCTCTTTTTGGAAGATATATAATGCACTATTTGTTAAAGTTAATTTGTGAGAAGAAAGACCAAATAGTCTCAAAGTGCATGCGATGTCATTTATGTCTTTAAGTTAATTTTGAGATGCACAGACATTTTTAATCAACCATAATTTACATTGATGTTAAACCTTTTAAGGCATTAATCATAATCTCATATTTAGGATCACTTTTATTATATTGATTCTTGCAAAATAAGGCTTTCTAAAATAGTTTCAGTATTTCCAATTTATAGTTTCTCTTCATATATTTTCAGTAAATATCTATTTCATCATACAGTATGGTTCCTGTTTAGATCTTTTAACATGTCTTGGGATTTAAATTAAAATTTCAGTGTCTATATAGTGGCAATTGTTCCTTTAAATGTCTCCACCTCAGCTCTATTTTATACTCTTAATTCTATTTACAGACATCAATGTTTTCCGGTTATTCTCTCATCTATGTGTGCTTAGATTCATTATTGTTGTTATATCGTAAAATACATATTTTCATTCTTTGCTGCTTGAGTACATCTTGCAAATTATTTTTTTATCAAAAGTAAATCTTGAATTTGCAAGTAATCAATAGAAGAACGGATTAATTATAAATCTTTTTAAATTAGTAGTATATTTGTTTTATTATTAGATTGATGAAAATTATATGGAGAAGAAAACTATGAATGAAAATATTGGAATTATCTTAAGAGAGATTTTTATTCTGCAGTGGATCAATATAATAAAATTGTTTATAACAACGAAATTATGATTAATGCCACGAGGAGTTTAATATCAATGTAAATTATGATTTTTTAAATAAACGGGTCTATTTGAAATATAAAATTCAAATTATTTGTTGAATTATAATTAATAAACATTAATTTCAATGATATTAATACTATATATTTTTATATATTCTTTTAAAAAATGCATTCAGTCTCTGTTGCTAATGTCCATAGTTTTTATATAATGATTTTCTGGTGCTATTATAGCATGCAAACTATCTCAATTTGGACAATCTATCTATGGGATGATATCATATAGGAAAAAAGAATCAAAAACTAATCCCCCTCGAGAAATAAAATGTATATATTTATTAGTGAATTTACTAAGCAGCCTTTTATCAAACAAAACAATACAAAAAGCATTATATAGTAGCCAATCAATGTGTTAAATAAAAGCAATAATGAAAACAATCCTAAGAAATTAAATGCAGATATAAGAACAAATGCAAAATGAATAGGGTTTATTTTATATTTTGTATTGTAAAAGCATTTGACGAAAATGTACTAAATCAAAGCCTTTTAGCAAGAATATGCATTCCAATCATAATTCATAAAAATTAATTGATGAATAAGTGTATTAAATGAAGTCCATCCATAATAAATTAAGTGCAGAAATATATAGCATAGTAATATGCAGTGAACCTAAAGAAAAGAGAGCAATTTATTTTTTTAATTAATTAAATAATTACTTAAAAATTAAATCAATCCTTTTTTCTTATTTTACTAAACTTCAATTACCTACTGAAATTTGAAATCAAATAATATGTGGAATAATTTTAATTGTAAAATTTTTGGGGGTTTGATTTTAATAGTGAATATATTATAACGAACCGCTTCGCCCGCTGAAGGGTCGTATTAATAAATTCATAGGATTGGCTCTAGTTAACTTGAGATTTAACCTTATAGATATATGAATTCTTTTTGTCTCTGCATGATTCCCGGGCATATTTATGGATAGCGTGTTTGCTTCCAAGCGCCAAACCTATTTGCGATGAGCAAACAAGAATTACACCGCGGGACTTTATTGATGCAGAATAAACCCCGATAGCGACTCAATAAATATTTGCAGTTGCTTTACCTTTTGCGGTAATTAAGAAAAAGGGGTGGTGTTCATTAGCCTAGCTCATCTCAGGGAGTGGTGGTCAATAGACCGTGGACGGGAAGTAGGGATTCCGACACTACTGTCTTTAACTGGAAGTGGGTTAATATCCGTAATCACTTGTATATTTGATGACTGAATCGATTTACAAATCCAATCTTATCGATTAGTTTTCCCAGCGCAGAATGAAGTTTTCGTCTAATTTCGGAGGAGTGCGCTCGCTACCCTATACTAAAGTTCTATAAGCTGGTTATTCAAGGTAGAGCATACGTTTTATTTTAATTATGACATTTTTAGCCCCTAACTATGAATTTGATTGACATAATATAAATACAAAGCGAAAGAAAAATATTCCACAAGATATTTTTAATGTAAACAATTTATTATACAACAAAAGAAAATATTAAAATTCATTTAGTTGACCCACCCCCCGTTATTTACAACTCGTGCTTCATTGAATGTTATAGCATACGCATACATGTACGGATTAAGTAAATCACTTTCTCTTTGATTTTGATAGGCCCCACAAAACACATTAATATTGTTCGTCTATTAAACTGCCTCCACGGACTTTGTAGCTGATACGTTTTATTAAAATAGGTTTCAATAATAGAAAATTAAATTATTCCAAAGTTCCAATGGATGACACAATCCGTTTAACACTCGGATTGTGTGGTAATAGCAATTCAATAGGCAATTGATAAAGTTCACGTTACCTCAATATTCCAAAAGCATGGGTTACGATGATACAGGCTCTATAGCTGGATGATCTCGTGGTTCATTTCTCCGTAGCGATCACTATTCTTTGCCGTCGATGACCGGAATTCGGCGTTCTTTGATTTTATTCCTTGCAGCACGTCTGGACTGTGGGGCAGGCCTTCATCGCCTGTCAAGTTGAGGTTTTACCCACTCGATGCATGATACACTTTTATTCTGATTACTTTCTGGTCCGTGCAAGAAGACTCTTATCCCCTCTCTATTTTCTTTTATATCCTTTTTCTTCTCGTCCTTTCTCCTCCATTTTCGTGATCCCCTCCGGCGAAATTCCCTGGTTGCGTCATCCGAATAGACCATGACTGCGTCATTGCGGTCGCCATCGCATCAAAGTACATTCGCATTTCAGACGGGTCTCGTTTTGTTCCAATTTGCTATCCACTCGAAATACACTAATCACGCACATATATACATTCGCATGCCACAAACACCCCAACAAAACACGAGTTCTACGATGTTTATTTTTTTTTTCTTCTTTCTTTTATCGTCTAACAATTACCTCTAAATAAATATATGAATAATATACGGTTAATATCGAAATATTTCCATCACCATTAAATATTGATATTTCCGATTATTAGTAACTTTATTAGCTAATAGTATTAGTAATATATATATACCCATTTCTCTTGTAACTTTAGGCGGACCATCGCTCTCCTCAGTCCGCACCTTGTTACAATATTAATCAGTGGAGCATTGGAATATACTATGACAACAATAATATTGGAGAAAGAAACATATGTTATTAATTCAAATATAAAAATTTGTGAATTGATTTTATTCATTTTAAAAATGAATGTGTAAATAATAAAGCTTATAGTCTTGATAAAATTATTATTTTTCTTTATTATGCATATTTTTGTTACTGCATTCACAGTAATAGATTAAAAATAATACACCTAAATGTTTAATGGCTCAAGTATGTTTGTTATTTTATTTTTATAATATTGTGTTAAAAATATGTGTAAAAGCATGTTTTCATTGTAATATGAAAGAATTTAGTCTAAATTGTTTAGTTTATGTTAGAATGAAAGAATACTTTTAGTATTTTAACATGTAAGTGTTGTATATTATATGTATGATAAATTATAAAATATTATTTTTATTTGTTTTTATTATTGCAAAACAAGGTTTTATTTATGGTATACTAGATGAAATTGACAAAAGAGTTAATTGGAGTGTTGCTATAGTTTCTCTGACATCAATTAAAAAATTATAAATAGGACTAAACAGTTTAAACCCATTCTCTTGTATCTAGGCTTCAATAGAAGCAAATCCAAGTTCCTTCATATGATTTTTATTATTATTTATTCTTAAAAGTATATGATTATTAAATGGATAGAATAATGAGGTGAAAACAATAGTATTCATTCATTAACTAGACAAATTTATTGGGAAAAATCATTGGAATATTTCTTTGCTTTAAAAAATGGATATTACTTATTTTTCAATGATGAGATATGTTCACCTGCTGATATAATTCTATGATATTGATGAATTATTTATACGAAAGATTCTGAGACCATTATGTATCTCATGACATACAACATAGCAGTGTGTGTACTTGTATAAAGTTGAAAGGAAAAGTAGAAATAAATACAGACAAAAACATTTTGTAGATATTTTCTATACTACTCTAAAATAACAGCTAAGGATTAAATAATTTTGATTTAAAATTGTTTAAATTTTAAATTAAATATTTAAAAAGGTCTAACTAATATTTTACTAATTTTGATTTTGAAATTAAAACAAGCATATTTTATGTTACAATAGATATACTAGTAATTATAAAATTCCACACTCTATTTTGATTAGCATTTTTTTAATTAATGCTTGTATAACATATTTTGATAAATTTCTACAATGCTGTTTTTCAAAGGATTAACTTAAATTGAAAAGAGTCATTAACTTTTTTCAAGACCATGACTATAAAAAGGTTGAAAAAAAGATTAGAGGAAAGTTTTTTACAGATTATGACAGCATAGAGACTATGAAAAGATAACTTAAAGCAGGACCGTGCAAGTCTAACTTCTGCTACTTGTTCACCTTGGTAGAGTTTTGATTCACATGGAGGTCAGTATCAGCTTTTGTATTTATTAGCCCATATATAAATATATGTATCTTATACAGAATAGAGACTGGAGGAAGCTCATTGTAGGCAAAATGTTACCTGGATTATACCTTTCCTGAAAATAACAATAAGCCAATCTACTATTTTAAAAAAGACCAGCTTAACAAGAGAGTCCATCAGCTTTCTGAAGAATTAGTTTATATGTATACTGTTTCATCTGTATGCAGATAACCACAGATAAACATACTGCATCATATACATATAAAGTACAGCTGGTGAATTACTTTAAATAATTTCTTTAGTTAAAATGACATTTGTAATTTTAAATTACAAATTTTTTTTTTAAGTAAATAACATTATTCAACAAAAAAATAAGATGCATTTTCAGAATATTTTATTAAAAAAAGAAAATTTCAAAATTCCTTCTAGATTAGGGAATAAAAAAACTTGGAGTATTGTTTTTTAAAAGATGTATATAATTAATCAAGTATAACCTGTCAAAGATGTGATATTTTTTTTTTTAAAGAAAACCTTTATAAAAAACCATCAAAGAATTAATGCTACCCTTTTAAAAAAACCATTAGATAATAAATAAAGATTTTATGTATATTTTCCACATGAAATTAATTGTAACAAATATATTTAATACTTATTATTTCGACAAATTCTAATTTATAATATAAATATCAGTGTCCACACGTATTTCCATGTGCACACACATATATGTTATATCAGTCATTAATTATGTATTATAAAAAATGAATTACATTTGTAGGTTTATGACGCTGCAAATATGTTCATAAATTATTATACCACACATCTGTGTACTTACATATGTATGCATTTTATGTTTTTGACATTGAAATAATTGTGCATTAAGAAAATATATGGTTTATTAGATTTATTTTTTAATAAATGCTAGGGTATGCACACATTTCCTTGCACACATACATATATATTAAATCAAATCATTTTTTATGTATCATTATAATGTGACACCTTATTTCTTTATTGTTATTATATGACAATTCCCATATGTTACAGGGTGTCTGTGTGCTCATATAGATGTGTGTCAGGTAAACACATATGTGTTAAAATTAACCATACTTATTATTATATGACAATTCATATATGTTCATAAATCATTATACTGAACATCTATGTGCTTATATATAAGTGTATTTTGTGTAAACCTATTGAAACCTATTTGTAAATTACAATGTAATAGGAGAGTTTTTCTTGTATTCATTCAAATCAGAAGACTTAATTTAAATGTATAGCTATATTCTGAAGATCTTAATTTCATTTTTATTGTTATTAATACATTGATATTTCATTGTTAGTTATTTCAGTGAATTTAATCAATCCTAAATAGTTTAAGAATATTATATGTTGTATTATCTTTTGCTCACAGTAATATTTCTAGAGCTTTTGTTCTCTAAGCTAGATTTATGCATAATAATTTGTTATATAAAAGGCTTTATATTTTAATGTTTATGGACAGTGCAGTTGATGATGATCCTGGATTGATGCAAAAGGGATATCTTTTAAAGTCCATGCACTACATTTTATTTAGTTTAGTATTTATTAGAATTTAAGTTTACAATTGGCTAGTACATTAGTGATTCTAACAGAGCATTGATGATGATCAGCATGGTTTAGTATCCCAGCATTATTTTTAAAGGTTACATCCTTATGGATTAGCACTTAAGTTTGTGCATCCAAATTATGGTTTAAATAATCTGCCCCAAGCTGGCAAGGGCTAAATAATTAGCCTGGTCTATAGTAGACCCATTTCAAATCCAGTCACAAAATTGAATGTTGATTTATTTTTATTTTTAATCATTCATGATGATAAATGATTATTACTTTGGTGTAATACTATTGAACTTATAGTTAGTTCTATGTTAATCTTTCGTGCTCATTCCTTTTATATTTAATATTTTAAATTTTGACTCTTTGACTTGGGATTAATGATGATGATGAGTGTCATCACTCCAGGTTCAGCCCTATTATTTTTCCATACTGTTACAATATAGATGGCTCAATTTTTATCACATCATCATTGATTAAATTAACATTTATTCATGTATATTTTATGAATCAGATGTTTGTTAAAAGAAAGGATGCCTATATTATATTGTTATAGATATAAACTAGTGTCTGTAGACCTAGAGCATCATATCAATCAAATATCTACTAGATGAGGGAATGACTTGGATGTTTAGAAAAGATTGGATCTAACAAAATGTGTTTTGAATCTAATAACTTTCCATGAGATTTCTATTTTTCCTGGAATAACAGAATATCGCTGGATTGTGGTTCAAGAAATAGATCTTACAACTATGATACTGTTTTGCAAGTGTCATATTTGTAGACAATTAATCAGGTCATTTGCTGATATATTATTATTATTATTATATATAATTATATAGGATATAAATGAGAGTATAATTTAAGTAGAGATTTATTTTATATGTTTAAAATTCAAGAGAGTTATGTTTTTCTAAATTCAAATTTATATTTTGTACTTAGTAATTATGATTTTAATTTTAAAATATTTATTTTCTTATTTGTTGATTATAAATTAATTTCAGGTATTTATTTTTATTCTAATTTCTTAAAATAACATGAATGAATGAGTAGGATCATCTTTAGTATATTTTTATTTCAATTAACTATTTTTATATGAAGATTAAGAATGTTTTTGACACTCTTGTATTTTGAAAGATTCATCTGTATTACAATACATTTGTGTTACATAAATATACATTTTAATCTTAGCATTTGGTAGTGAAGTTGAATGTACAATTACCTATTTAATTTAAACGAATTAATGTTCATTGAGAACCTATTGCATAAGACATAATCAGATCATATGTATATATTTCAAATGTTTATGGTGTTTACCATATATATAATTTGTCATTTAATTTTTATCTATTTATTAATAAATGTTGAATTAATTTGAAACAAGTAAACTTGTTTGATAGTCATTCAATTCTACAATGCAAATTTATTGGTTAATGGTACTTGGATAGGATACTATTCATGAATTGATTATATCACATAATTCATTAAAAGCAGTTACAAAAAATTCAAAAGTCCAACCATAGAATAAGTAAGAGAGTATAATTACATATCATTTTCTCTGTATTGAATTTAAAATTTATTATCTGACCAGTATAGATTTTTATACATTAATAAATTAACTGGTTTGACATTTTTAAATGTTTAATAAATAATTAGAAGCTTATTGTAATTATACTACTATCTACAAGTAACAATTATATTAAGATAAAAATTATATCTGAATTAATTTGATGATTGATAAAGGTACAAATAAAATTTGGGACTTAAGAGTTATCTCACTCATAATCAATTACACAAGACTGTAGACAAAATCTCTCTTTTAATACCTTGATTGCAATAGCTAAATAATATTTAATATGTACACTTTTAAATTAAACATAGCTCACTGTATGTATGTATGTATATATATATATATATAAGTGGATAGCTCCACTGTATGTATGTATGTATATATATATATATATAAGTGGAGGGAGAAAATCACCCTCCCCCAAGTTATGAATTAAAATCACTCTAAATGTTGAATAAAGATTAAGAATAGAATGACTCCAAAATGAATCCTCCTATTCTTGAAGCTTTGATGTTTATAAGCATATCTTTGTCAACACTGTTGGTAATAAAGGACCGCTTAGTATATTTTATAATAAATATATACACATTTACTTTTATAGATTCCTTTTTATTAGTTTCATTGACATACTTATTGACATCAATTAATGTATTGTGAATTGCTTTTTTATATTATTTTACTACTAAAAGATTGGTTTAAAAAATCTTCAATAAATATGTACATTTTATTTCTTACATATTAATATCTTCATTGCTTTTCCCTCCATAGCACCACTAGGTGAGTAGAATTTGAAACTTAAGTAACCAGATTACATACTATAACAGTACCAGTTAATCAAATGATAATTTGAATTTATAAAATTTATATTAATTAAAATATAATATCAATTTTCAGCAATAAAATTCTTGGTGATTTGAATAACAAATACCCATCCAAGACTTTACAAAAATATGATTGCTGTTTACATATTTTTCTAATTTATTTTCAATTAAAAGATTTGAGTAAAAACTGTTACATTTAAATATTTTAAACATATGGTGTTCCGATAATGTATGGATTCTCTGCTTATTGGAGTTATGGAACACTTCCTTACAATCTACAATCGAGTGAAAGAAAGAGTAATCCATAAAAACATCTGAACTTATTGTTGAATTTATCATACAAAAACGTATTAAGTATTAACTTTGTTCTTAGTTTTATTTTGTGCATATTGCAAAATATATTATTTTCTTCACTTTATTTAATATATACCATATAATACTAAATCATCCATGCACTTTACTACTGTTACACAATGCTTTATTTACCACCCTCTTGTACAATATACGGTTTCGATTGCCCCAGCAATCTTCTTCAGAGCTACAACATAATACAAACATATAAATATACATGAACATATAATTTACATTATTTAATATACACATGGCATTGCAAATTAGAAATAAATATGGGCATTTTTTTACCAATTAGTTTTTTCGGTTATTTTACAATAGCATGTTGAAACCGTCGGAGGGCGGTGTTTGTTGTAAACAAAGATAAATATACTGTTTGCGGGGCCGCCACCACCAGCGGGTTTGTTTATTATCACATTTCAAAGTAAAGTTAATATCAAATACATTTTTCAACATGCATCAACAACAACAACAAAAAACAAAACAAAAATATGCAGAAATAAAAAAAAATTGAATTTAAAAAAGTACTTAATTTTTCTTTTTTTTTTTTTTGTTATTCTTTTCATTACTTAGATTTTTTGGGGGCCTCCGGGAATTCTTTTTTTTTTTTTTTGTTAGATGTACGTTTTTGATTTTGTTGATCACATTTAAAACTTACTACTATCTATCAAATAACAATTTTTGGAACGATAACAACAACAACAACAAAAAAAAGGGTACATCGATCGAAATGAATTTTAAAAAGTAGTTACTTTTGATTCTTCTCATTACTTAACATTTTTTATATTTTTTTTTTTGGCAGTGGTTGGGTATTCTATGACAAAATCAGCTTCTTTTCTTTTTGATAATATTTTTGTTGTTTTATAATAAATTACAAATACCGAATCGATTTCCATTTAATGCTACCAAACATTTACAACCAAAAGGTCCAACTTTGGGAAAGGGGGGTGGGTGGTTAGAATTCCTAAGTGAACGTAATGCTCCAACTCAAAGGTTGGCCAACTTTTTACCCATAATTAGCAAAAACCACATAAATATATTTACGGCGATTCAAAGCAACTTTTAGGGCTGTTCAGGAACAACAGCACGCATGCAGCTTCAAAGCTCTTCAGTTTGATAACCCGGTTCCAGCAGCAACAGTCAGAGAATCTTTGACATTCGCAAGCAACTTTCTCCATTTCAGCCATTCGAAGAAACTTGCCATTGTTCTCACAGAAACAGGACTTAGAGCATAATTTCATATGAATCGCACTTGTACCTACACTTGCTGAAAATTTTTGAACAGGAAATGGGGGCTAGGGAAGCATGAGACTCTGCTGATAATTGTTAGTAGACATTCCTAAAAGATGGCAGATAGAGGGGGAGATGGTCTTCATAAAGATTAAAATAGTTTTGACACTCAGAATTCACCCTCACCTGATACTGTAGGCAAAAGTGAAATGTGATCGCACATCGAAAATGCTTAGCACAAATCTGTAGCTGTAAGCTGACATGATAGCTTCTGCGGCAGATTTGATGTCATGTTTCTGTGCATTAGTGTAGAAATAGACACTTAGCACCCATCCCGTACTGGCAACGGAGTATTTCTAGGCTTATGCATTAGAAATAGAATGTTCGCTAGTGGTGGTAGGCTGCCGAAACGGCATATTTCTGTGCGCTATCACAGAAATAACACCTTCCAGTGGTTTCAACACCCTATTGTAAAACAACCATTTTTTCACTCAATGCTAACACTAGATAAATCAATCAAGTAGACAGTCAATACACCATAGGAACATCCATATGGATCTATATACAAAAAGAATCTCCACTCTTACAAGTAAATAAATAATTGAATAGTTTATTTCTTGGGAAATTCATAAGGATTTTGGATATAAAAGTAACAGAGTTGAATCCATGATCCATAGAAGTTGAACTTCCAAGTTGATCACTGCATCAAACCACACAAAGTACTTCTATACAACAGTGATAGACCCAATTCCTAAATATTCATACTTTTTAAAATAAAATTAGTCAATGTGATATTAGAAGAACAGCACAAAAATTATTCCTATATATATAAAGTTACGTAGAAATAATTTTAGTTTAATCAACCAATATGCAACCTTTGAACTAGTACTAATTTGAAAAATTTGAACAAAAAAAGATAAATATATATATATTTGTAATAGAATATATAATTTTTAAACACTTATGCAGATCACTCAAAAATATTTATTTATTAATTTATTTATTAATAGCAGTAATATTTGATTTCTCTTGGATGCCTTAAAGGAACTGAGCAGGGCAAATTCCTAATGTCCGCTCCATATGTTCTTGTCATTGCAGGTGTTATTATTATGTGATTATTCATATAGTATACAAACATGGATGGGCTTCTCATCAACATGCATTAGCCAGCATGGTGAGTTTATTGGCTTTTTACCTCTGAGTTTAAGATGAAGAAACACCATGGTCTTTCTTCTCAATTTCCTGATAAGGCAGAATGATTGTTTGTATAAATGATAAATATTTTTCCAATACATATATACAATTATGACAGACAAAAATAAATCATGGCTCTTATTGCCAGGAGGCTGTAAAGTCACCAACCAAGGCAGGGTTGATGGCTGAAGGCAGAGAATGCTAAGAATTCCCTGAGTGCGGATGCAGGCTGCCATTTGATGATGAATTTTTGTTTAGATACTTACAACTGCAGATCACTTTCAAGCGAAGAAAGATTGCAAGGATTAAAAGAACTGTCATATTAAATCGGACACTATTGGACTTTGTGAAGTTAGAAGAATAGGTGAAGAGACAATTGATTTAAAATGTGGGCATGTATTCTATTATAAAGGCACAAATAGTGGAAATACAATTGGAGTAGGATTCATTATAAATAAAAAGTGGATGAACAACATTGTGGAGATTGATGGTGTATTGGACAGAGTGGCAATATTAGTTATACAACTTAATAGCAGATTCCAAATGCAGACAATTCAGGTTTATGCCCCAACAAGTTCTCATACTGATGAAGTAGGAGAAGATTTTTTATATGGATGTATAAAAGGCTTTTGATCAAAAGTAAACAACATTTTTAAAATTGTTATGGGAGATTTTAATGCTAGAATTGATAAACAAATGAAAGATGAAAGTGCTGTACGTAATTCTTGTTCTAGTAATAGAAAGGAGAGGACATAGACTTGTGGATTGCAGAGAATTCTTTTTTTGAGAAAAATGTTAAAAAGAAATGGACATGGAAGCAACCAAATGAGAGTACAGCAGATTGGGATTATATTTTGACTAACAGAAAATACATATTGCAATGTTCCTAATAAATTTAACACAGGAAGTGACCAACGATTAGTAAGATGTAAGATACGTGTTAATGCAAAACTAGAGTGACAAAAATTATTAAGAAAAACAATATTTACAGTTGATATTCCTAATCTTCAGAAACATTCTAATGAATTTAAATTAGAACTTACAAATCAGTTTCAAGTATTAATAGATTTTGAACATGATTTAGCTTGGAATGAAATTAATATGAAAATAACTGATGCACTTTTAAAAACTACAACAAAGCTGGTAAAAAAAAGCAGCAATTGATCAATAAAATTTCGACTGAGACTAGAGAATGTATGAAAAAAAAGAAGGAATATGAAGATATACAAAAATGTTGCATTAAAAAAAATTGAATATCTTGAATTTTGTAAAATAGTGTGGAAAAGAGTTGAAAATGATATAAGAAACTATAACTATGACTAAGCAAGGAAAGCTGTAGAAGAGAATAAAAGTCTCAAGAGTCTAATACAACATTTTGGTATTGGTGGGAAATTTATATCTGCAATAAGAAAAAAAGATGAAATTATTACTAAAAAGAGAGATGACATCATGAAATGGGTAGAAAACTTCTATCAAAAATTATATAGTAATAAAACGCAAGTACCTCCTATATCTATTACATCTTCCGAATTGCCCAGAATTTTAAATGAAGAAGTAAGATATGAAATTAAATGTATGAAGAAAAGAAAGAAAGGCTCCAGTTAATGATGAAATTATAATTGATATATTAAAAGAAGCAGGTGAAGAAATAGAATTTTCTTTTAGCAAAGTTATATACCAAATGCCTAAATGCTAAAGTTGTATCAGATGATTGGAAGAATGCAGTATTAATATTAATATTTAAAAAAGGTGATAAAGAAGATATTAGAAATTATAGTCCTATCAGCCTTTGATAAAGTTTTATGCAAAATTTTTACCAAGATAATTACAACTCTTCTACAAAGAACATTGGATTTCCACCAACCAAGAGAACAAGCTGGCTTTAAAGGTGGTTTTAGTACAGTAGATCATATCCAGGTATTGAGAAAGGTTATAGAAAGGACAAATGAATATGAGTTACCATTATGCTTTGGATTTGTAGATTATGAAAAGGCATTTGATTATACTTCAGTGATTAAAGCATTAAATCATCAAGGTATAACCCCAGGATATTGTTATATTTTAAAGAATATTTATAAAAATGCAACAGCAACAATTAGATTAGATTACATGATGATACTAGGAAAGTCACATTGAGAAGGGTGTGAGGCAGGGTGACTCTATATCTCCAAAACGTTTTACAGTAGTGCTGCAAGAAGTATTTTGTGGATTAAAATGGGAAACTAAAGGAGTGAAAGTAAATGGAGATTATTTAAGCCATTTAGATTTTGCAAATGATGTGGTTGTTTTTGCAAATAATGCTTTAGAGCTGCAGGAAATGTTGCAGGAGTTATCAGATGAAAGTAGGAATGTAGGACTAAAGATAAATGTTAAAAAGACTAAAGTAATGTTTGATGAATTTTCTCAAAATATGAAAATAAAGATTGATTATGATGAATTAGAAGAAGTTAACAGTTACAAATACCTTGGTCAGATTATTAATATAGATGGAAGCATAATGGTGAAATTAATCATAGAATTAAACTTCGTTGGAGTGCTTTTAGTAGAGATACTAAAAAGAAATATGACAATATGCCTATGTGTTTGAAAAGAAAGGTTTTTAATAAATGTGTTTCACCAGTTCTTACTTATGGATCTGAGACTTGGACACTTAATAGAAGAGCAATGCAGAGACTTCAGACCATTCAAAGAAGTATGGAGAGATGCATGTTGGGAGTAACAAGAAGAGATCAAAAATGCAATATATGGGTAAGAGAACAAACAGGTGCTACTGACCTCATTGGAAAAATTAGAAGACTGGAGTTGGATTGGACATATTTCTAGAAGAGATGATAATAAATGAATAATTGAAATCTTAAACTGGATTCCAAGAGATTGTAAAAGACCCAGAAATAGACCACATATGAGATGGATGGATGAAATAAGAAAATGTGCAGGGGTGATTTGGAGAAGAGAAGCTAGAGATCGGAGATGGTTTGAACTTGAAGAGACCTTCATTCTGCAGTGGATTGATAATAGATTATGATGATGATTTGTAATGACGTAAAGCATAAAGAAAATATGACTTTATTTTTTTGTCATTTAAATTGTTTTCTTATAGAATTGTATGTAAAAATAATAATTTGTTTGGAAATAAGAAAATTTCTAGGAAAAGGAATTTTATTTTGAATAATTTATTAAATAATACAAAGGTAATTGTTGATAGAAATTATTTTTCCTGGAGTAGTGTTTCTTATCACTTGTTTTTATAAAAAGGTATACATAGGTCAGAATAGTTTGAGCTTAAATGAAAGAATAAAGATATATAAAAGTAAGGTTAGAAATAAATATCTTAGTTCTGCTTTATATATCCATGAAAAAGATATAGGCTAGATGTGACAGGTTGAACTATTTCTATCATTTATGAATGAATGTTGAATGTGTAGAAAATTTTAAACTTTTATTTAAACTTTTCCAAATACAAACAACTTGTTAGTAATAACACCCAAATAGACAACACAAGTTAGTAATTACACAACATTTTGAGTAATATTATATTTCCACTCGTCTTCTGGTGTTGCTGGCGTATATGCACAGTAACAATATTCGCTTAGAAGTTGAACTCGCACCTTTAGATTCTTGAATAGCAGATTTAAAGCATGTTGCCTTAAATTCAATATTCAAGAATCTAAAGGTGCGAGTTCAACTTACTGTGCATATAGGTCAGCAACATCTGAAGAAGAGTGGAAAATACTACTACTTGAAATGTTGTGTAATTACTAACCTGTGTTGTCTATTTGTGTGTTATTACTAACAAGTTGTTTGTATTTGGAAACGTTTAAAAAGTTTAAAATTTTCTATACATTCAACATTCATTCATAAATGATAGAAATAGTCCAACATATCACATCTAATAATATACCATCATTACATACAAGGCCACACTATTAATTTTGATGCTACCAAGGTTGTCTTCTTTGAGAGAAATGAAATAAAAAAGAATTAAAGAATCTTTATTATTAAAAATTTCTGATTCAGATGCAATTAACTTATTAAAAAGTTCTTTTAATATTAAGGGTGTATGAAATAATTAAGGGTATATGGAATAATGTTTAATTTATATATGTTGTTAATTTGTAATTCTTTACACTTGAGAAGTCTGCTTGTAGCAGTGAAACCATTAGTTGTGCTTTAAAGTTTATTTTTTTGGCTAGTCTGGTTGAGTTGCGGATTTGGGGTAATTTTGATTATTAATTTTAGTAAACTTTAATAATTATAATTATACCCTGGTGGCAAAAAGAGAATTATCATAGTTCCGTATGCATATCCAATTACCCATTTGTCTCCCATGTTATCACTTGATTAATAACTGAAATTTTGGGGAAATTACTAAATTTATCCAAGATATAATAAATAGAATGATAAAATTATGGTTGTTGTGTCGTTTTAAGATTGGAAATAAAATTATACGTTATGATGATAATAGACAATTGAAGTTATAGTTGCATGTTTTTCTCTCCAGGAGAAAACCATAAAAATTGCTTGAAAAATTTCATTATTGAGTTTAATACACAGTACAGGCTTACACACACCTGCACATATATAATGTAATATATAAGGAATTCAAACTCAGACTTTTCACATGACCCTCAGCTGTCTGTGCCATCTCATATTGCTGACCCACCTGTTGAAAAATAAATAATTACCAATATGTGTATTTCATGCTAAACCAGCAATCATCAGTTGGTGTACACATATATACAATCAGTGCTCAGTTTTATATTAAGATAGCCAATCTTCATACTTTAATGGACATGCTTCAAATTACTCCAACCCACAACTCTTCATCCATCCATTTCATTCAAAATCTGATGATGGAACATTCAAAGCTCATGATAGTGCCAAGGTTGTCATCCTACCCATGTTAGTGCATTAAAAGTTTGCCCATCCCTCACATATGTATGTAAATGGATTATTCTCTAGTACATGAAGGGTCAAAATGACTAAATGGTCAACATGGGTAAGATGACAACCTTGGCACTAGCATTGACTTTGAACATTCCATCATCAGATTTTCAATGAAATAAATGGCTGAAGAATTGTGGGTTAGAGTAGTTTGAAGCCTGTCCATTAAGGTATGAAGATTGGCTATCTTAATATAAAGCTGAGCACTGATTGTATATATGTAATCTGGACCAACTGATGATTGCTGTTTTAGCATGAAATATGTATATTGGTCATTATTTATCTTTTTAACATGTGTATGATCAGGTGGATCAGCAATATGAGATGGCATGGAGAGCTGAGGGTCATGTGAAAGTCTGAGTTTGAATACCTTATATTACATTATATATATACAGGTGTGTTTAAGCCTTTACAGTGTATTCATTTATATATTAAAACCTAGTTCATATGTAGATAAATGGATTATTCTCCAGTACATGAGGGGTCAGAATGACTAAATGGTCAACATGGGTAGAATAATAGTCTTGGCACTAACGTGGACTTTGCCCATTCCATCATCAGAATTTCAATGAAATGGATGGCTGAAGAGTTATGAGTTGAAGTAGTTTGAAGCCTGTCCATTAAAGTATGAAGATTACCTATTTTAATATAAAGCTGAGCACTGATTGTATATATGTGTGGAGATAGTAATTGGACCAACTGATGATTGTTGGTTTAGCATGAAATATGTATATTGGTGATTATTTATCTTTTCAACCTGTGTATGACCAGGTGGCTCAGCAATATGAGATGGCATGGAGATCTGAGGGTCATGTGAAAGTCAGAGTTTAAATCTCTTATATATTATTGAGTTTAATAGTTGCAGTGACAGTAATAGTTTTAATTTTGGATTGAACAAAAACAATTAACAAACTAGTTATTCCTTCCAAGGATTTTTATTTTATATCCAATCAGTGCACAATTTACTTTTATTTTTCTATTCAGATAATGGCAAGAAAGCTTCAATAAACTGAGGTTTTGAACTCAAATCAGTAAGTCTGAAAATAATTAATAAAAGTGTTAACCAGTTGTAAAAAAAAAAAATATTGTAACGTTTTAGTAGAATAGTTTGTTACTATTTTGAAGTCTATAATAATGCAGAAAATTGACCATGGTGGTGAAACATAAGAAGCTTTGTGAATCATTTTTTAACAGAGAAAAGTTCTAATAGAATCGAAATATTATGTAAACTAGATTTGGAAAAATTATTGTTTTTTTTTTCTAAAAGATAGTAATTTAAAACGCTTGTATCAATAAATAATAAATGCTATTATATTTGCTACTATATAATTTTCAAAGGTTATTCAACAAATTTTTATTATTTAAAATATGGAATATTTGGGAAAAATTTGCAGAAGCGGTAGTTAAAGTATTTTTCAAATTGTTCAATATTCTTTTTGCATTGGTTATATTAAATAAATTTTATTTTTTCCCCACTTTTCCTCATGCTTTTTCTTTAATTATCTGACAGATTTAACAGACTAGCTCCCCTCTTCAAAGTAAAATATATATCCACTCATATACACCAGGGATTATCCACTTAATGAATAATATTTCTGTAGTATAATTTTCATTACACCACTTTCAAGCTTAGTGAAAATTACACTACAGAAATATTATTCATTAAGTGGATAATCTCTAAGACTAATGAATGACTAATAAAAAAATTATTAAGACACGCATATACATTTTCGATTACGTTTTATATATATCATTGATTAAAACAATATGCATTATGAAAAGTGCAAACAAATTAATATTTTAGAAATTTCGTTAATGGAGAAGCTAATATTTGAGTTTTCATGTAAGTATTTCTACCGATAATTTAAACAGAGTTTGACAGATCACTTTTGGGGCCGGAAGCAAGCCTTAAAAACTGCGCAAATTGAAGAGACCTTCACCATGCAGAGAATCGATAATGTTTGAAAATAATGATGGTATATTTTTTCAAATATAATGTCTCTTTTTATTATATATTTCAATTTCGTGTAGGCTATTCCATCACTTATAGAACCTGTCTAACTTAAACATATAATTATATATACACTTTATAAAGAGGTAGAAATAATTAAAAAAATGAAACACGAAATTCTAATAAGTAATTCACAGCATATCTCCAAATTACGAACACTTAAATTTGTAGCATTTTATTTTTATAAAACGATAAAATATAATAAATAACTACTAACATTACTAAATAAATGGCTTACTCATAATATTAATGTATACGAATAATTTTTATAAAAAATAAAATACCTTTTAATACTTTAATGTTTAAGCATGTTTATTCTAAAGTTAAGAAACAAAAGGAATTACATTTTTATTTTGATACATTTTTTCTTTATTGTTAACAACGCGGGAATTTACAAGTTTACTAAGCGGGGTACTTAGAAGCTATGCAAATCAGTGTGATGTATTTTTTAAAAAATGTAAAGAAATGTCCATAGTAATATAATAAAGAAATATTAATCTTGAAGAAATTATAACAAAGCCACATAATCACACGCATATGAAAAGGATAAATGATCTCCAATATATACTCTGTGCGGAACCAGCACTCATCAGTTGATTCAGAACATCATCTGCCACACACATATATAATCAACCCTCTATTTATATTAAGATAACAAATCTTCAAACTTTAATGGACAGGCTTCAATCTATTCCACTATCTAACTCTTCAGCCTTCCATACCATCGAAAATCTGATGATGGAACACTCAAATCCTTTGATAATGTCAACACTATCGGCATGCCCATCGACTTTAATTCATTCTCATCCCTCATGTATAGGACCTTTCCATTTAAATATATGTATGGGAGATGATGATCTGAACCAACTGATGAGTGCTGGTTCAGCACGAAATATGTATATTGGAGATCTTTTTTTTTTTCACATGTGTGTGGGTCATGTGTATCGTTGTATGAGATAGATTGGATATCTGAAGGGAGCTTGACAGTGTGGGTTCAAATCCTCTATAATTATATATATATAATATGAAGATTTTCATGGCTTATGACGAAATTAAAATCTTTTTTGGATCATATCTTAGTTTTTTGTTTATATTACTGATTTTTCAGTAAAATCACATTCATCCTTGTTAAGGCTAAGACTGTACTGAAGAAATGTTTTTCCTGAAATAGTAATGTGATAGCAATTGCACAAGAATTATAGAATGTTCATTCATATACATTAGTTGGATATCTATTCAGAATAGGAGGTAATTACATTTTTTTTACATCCTTACATTTTACAATTAGTTGATTTATTAAAATTGATTTTAGGAGATATAAAATAATTGGATTCCATAGGATATTGCATTTTATCACATTTCTTTAAAGTTTTTGGCTTTTTACAATTTTTTAATAAACTTTCTCATAATTCTTAAATCATATTGTTCCAAAGTAGCTAGCATTTTAGCACTATCAAAGCCAGGTCTGTGATCCATTTCTAAAAAAAAATGTATTGTAAAAGCTATCAATCATTGATTGAAGAAATTTTTGTGCTCCCTAACTCTGACAACCAATACATTTATTTGATTGATTCACATAGCTTCTTAGGCATTGTGAACATGGAATTTCATAGACCCTTACTATTGTAAGAATACTCGATCTTTAGACTTATGGATAAAAATCACATTTTGCTAATGAAAAGGATAATCTTAATACTGAAATTACACAATTCTACTAATTTTATCTATGCCTCCCTTAATATAAGGTAAATCAATTTATAATTAGTTGATTTCTGTGACCATTAAGAGTAGAATATTAAATAAAATGAAAAAAATATATATTTTGCAATAAAAATAATTTATTTCCTAAAAAATATCAATTAACAAAAAAAAATACATCAATGACAAAGAAATTATATAATATGTACCTATCATGCATGAGAAGAGTACATACTCCAGTTTTATTGTTGAGTACTCTCGTATTCTTAAGTCATTTATAGATCGTGAAGTAATTCTGAAATGCTGGGTGTTGCAATTTTCTTCTCACTCCTATAAATTGAACAGTACTGTATTGTATAAGATGTCTAGTCAACAAATTTTTATTTCTTTTATTCATAATATCAGAAAAAAATTACATTATGTTTATTGTTTTTTTGTTAAGGAAACATATAACATTAGGTAATATTATTCATCAAATTTTCTGGTTTATTTTTGACAATATTGTATATTTCAGAACTATCATACAATAACAATTTAAAGCTTCTAAACAAAAAAAAAAGTTATGTTTAACAAAAAAAAAAAGTTATGTTTATCATGTTATTGTTAGCTAAAAAGCAAAATTATTTTATTAAACATACTTCGATTGGTTTACAAGTTATCAAAAACAGATCTAACTGCCAATTTTCTTCAAATTATATTTCTGCTGTGTGTGTGTGTGTTCAAAACAGAAAGTGTTAAGGCATGCATTTAAACCAAATGAATAGACATGGATTGACCAAGCAATTATAAATGACCAATAAAGAAGTATATAGTAACTGTCCAATAATGGAAAAATAGAGATTTTCCCCAAGGACAGTGTGTGGACTATAAATACCTGTAAGTTAATTAGACAATGTTATCATTTTTGGCATCAACATGCACCTGAGAGTCATGTGGACTTTAAACCTGCTATAATTACCCAAATGAATCCCCACTGAAGGTGTAGAAAGGGGATGTAGGTAATAAAGAGGCCATCCTGTTCTACATTATTATTTTTGTATGCCACAAGGCTGTATTTCAAATTATTATCATTATACTGATTGGTTTAACACAACCTAATTGTCATATGTTCATAAGTATTTTATAAAATCTACTTGTGCAAATAGTATTGAATATTATTAAACTAAAAATAACTAAACATGCTTTTAAGCCTCATCATTTTTTGTGTTAGATTAGTTAGTCAACACATAGCACAACTTGGCATAATCAGACAGTCAATTGAGAAAAGTATGAACCAGAAGTACAGAGGCACAAAAGTACAGTGCAGGAAAGTTAGAATAGGCACTAACAAATTGATAGAGACAGAGAACATGTCAACTGCTCAATTAGGAATAGGGGAATTTAATGGTATTTATCTCTCCAAGTAGCCCTCTATTCAACTCATAACACTAAATACTTCATAGTCAATAATGCAAAAGATGATGTGTCTAAAATAGCCACATTATTACTTTTTGAATGGCCTGGACTAATCAAGATCACAAATTTTTTATGTGATTCAGAGGATTCAGAAAGCCTATATTATAATGAAACAATCAAATGGTTAAATGGCAACCTTCTCAAAATATACAGCATGGATACACTTGTGTAATGGATACCAAACAAAGGGAGATGGTTATAGAGCATTTGATATGGCATTAAGAGACTTGGCTAGAAACTGTGATATGGTGATTATCTAGATGTAGCTTTATTAAAACAATTTCTATGGGGAATGAGTTACAACAGACTTCATCAGCAATTGCTAGTCACCCCAACTCATACAAAAGCAATCAAAAAAGGCATTATTCATGATTTGGTAATCAACAATGCTAAAAAATTCCAACAATTGAACACAGATAGCTCAAATCAAACTTCAACCCTAAAAACAAGCAGGGACAAAAAATGAAAAAAAAAACTGGGAATGATTTTAATGTGGAAAGGCCAGCCTCCTTGCATACAAATGCAGCATCAATAATCCAAGATGCCAAAGTTATGGAAAGGTGGCCCACACAATGAGAGTTTGCCACACCAAAACCAAATCTAAAGAAACTAGGGAATTTCTGAGAAACAACATGAAAAATCTTGACATTTTACAGAAATACCTAAGGCCAAGAAAGGATAATAGTAAACAAATAATGTTGATAGTAAAAATATGCAGAAAACCAGTGGAAATGAAAATTAATAATGGAGCAGGCAAGCTAAGAAGTAATATTAAAGAAAAATGTAAGAATGGAAAATACCAAGATAAAGGATAAAGATGTAAATGGAAATTCCATAGACATAATAAGAGTGGTTAAAATAATAGTAGCTACAAATACTCATAGTAAAATGCTAAGACCATTTATAGTAAAAGGCAAAGTAGCACCATAAATAGGTAATGAGTGGTTTACCCCATTGAAAATTAAAATATGTATGTTGAATAAGGTGCACAGAAAAAAGGAAGTAAAGAATAAGTTGCCAAAATTATTTTCATGAAACAAGGAAATTAAACACAAAACCTATTGAAATCAGGTTTCAAGAGGGAATAAACCTATTCGATGTAAAGCAGGCAAAGTTCCATTTTTGCAGAGACCCTGAGTAGAAAAATGTCTAAATGAATTAATCAAGAATGGGATACTAACACTCATTGAAAAGACCAAATGGGCTATACTGATTGTTATCATGACAAAACTAAATGGGCAAAAATGTTTATGTAGAAACTATAAATAAATGTATAGACATAAGCCTGTAGCTGGTGCCTAAATGTCAGAAAAATTCTAGCTGGTTTAAATGGTACCAAACACTTTGCAAAAGTGGATCTGAATTCTGCTTTTCATTAAATCGCAGTGTCAAAAGCATTTGTGGTTTTTCTAACCATTATAACTCATAAAGGACCATACAATTACAATCAATTTTCATTTGGAGCAACTATCATTCCAAATATCTTTCCAGCAAAATTTGACACTCTGCTGGAGAGTGTCTTATCTTAGTTTGATGATATCTTATTAATGGCTGACTCAAAGGAAATCCTGAAAAAAAACTAATCAGGATATGTGAAAGATTAGAGAGTTTTGGAACCACACTTAATATGCAAAAATGCATCTATAATTCAACCAAAATAAGGTTTTTTTGGCCACATCATATCTGGCTCAGGAATTTGACCCAATCCTGAAAAACTAGGGTTGTAATAAAGATTTAAACTCCAAGGAATGTCAAACAGCATTTTATTAACTTTTTTGAAAACATTATTAATGGCAAAGCTCATATAGCAAAACCACTGTGCAAACTATTAAAAAAGAATCAACATTGGAAGTGAAAAGAGCTACAAGAGAGCACTTTCTGGAAGTTCAAGCCACTGATCATTTCAAATTGTCTATTGGTACATTATGATTACAATCTCAATCTAACACTGACATCAGATGCATTTGAGTAATGAAATTGGAGCAGTTGTTAGTCACCCAACAATAGAATAGGAATGTTCCATAGCATTTATATCAAGGACATTAATCACTGCATTGGCAATCATTGCTGGGGTGCAGAAATTTTACCAATACATTTATGAAAGAAAATTTAAAATTATAACAGATTATTATCCACTTCTAGATGTTTTAGCCAAACCATCTAAGTCTGCAAATGATTTGATGGTACAATCTTTTGTCAGCTTATCACTACAAAATATGTTAGCAGGAGGGTAGCTTGATTGGACATGCAGTTGCCCAATATCATGTTCCCAATACTACTGAAAAACCAAACAATAACAAGTCTGTTAGATCAGTGGTAGCCAGTGATAATCAACAGTAAAACTGTCACTGTCACCAACTGGACAAGAGAAATGGCAGAATATCAAAGACTTTGTTTGTTGGATTAGAAATGGATAGCCTAGTAAACATCCATCATATTTATAACAAGCATTATGGATGACTTATCACCAACTATTGAGATTGAATGGGCATATAATAAATGGTGACAGAATGTTAACTTCACCTGTAGCCATAAAAAAGTATTAAAACTGATTCATCAAGAGTATCCTGATGTGGTAAGGACAAAGGCACTGCCTTTAGCTATGTATATTGACAGGGTATGTTTTGACTTAGAAAATCATATAAAAAGTTGCAGATCCTGCCAGTCTACTGCAAATTCTACCTAGAATAAGTATACTTCATAGCCTAAAGAAAATAGGGCATGGAATCAAATACATGTTGAGCACTGACATCCAATCAATGGTAATTTAATTCTTGTATTTGTAGATGCCACTATACTCTCTAAGTGAAGGTTTTGCATATCATGAATATCCAGGAGTACTAGTTTCCAATAATGGGACTGAGTTCATCTCAGAAGAATTCAATTCCTTTTTAAAAGATCACTCAGAACCAAATAGAATGGAGGAAAAAGCAGTGCAGCAGCTGAAGATAGCTTTAAACAAAATAAACTACTTAAACATAATAGAAGCTCTAAATGTAGTGATGGTGCACAACACATCATGCTGTCCACAGCTACTGAGGAAAAAATTAAGAAATAAACTATTCATCCTTTTTCCAAAAAAGAACCATGAACAAGAATTCTGAAAAATAGTTACAATGCTGGAGAAAAAATGTGGATCACAGACAACCTGCAAAAAGCATGAATCGATGGCCAAATAAAAAATGTGATTTCAAATCAAATTGTGGAAGTTCAAACATAAACAGAAATAACATATAGACATTATATAAACCAAAACTGAAACAAAAAAAAAGATGTGAATATTGAAAACTGAGAGGAGTAAACCAAACCTAAAAGGACCACCAAAAAAGATTGCATAGACACTCAGGCAGTGATGGATACTGAGTCAGAAGATTCTAAAACACTGAAATTTCAACAGAGCTATACAGAATGTTATGACATTAAGAAACTTTGACGTCATCACCAAACCCCAACATATCTGAAGGACTATTATATTACTCCAATGAAAATTTAAAAAAAATGGACTACTGAGTTTTTCAGAAGTAGGAAAAGGTAGTGTTGTGTGCGCATGCATGTTCAAACAGGAAGTGTTAAGGAAGGCAATTAAACCAAATAAATAGAAATGGATTGAGCAAACAATTATAAAAAATCAATAAGAAAGTATACAGAAACTGACCAATAATGGAATAGAGCTTTTCTCTAAGGACACTGTATGGGTTACCTGTGAGTTATTTAGACATTATTTTGGTCATCAACATGCACCTGAATTTGTGTGTTTTAACTTTGTCATAATTATCCAGTAGAATGCTGACTAAAGGTGTAGAATGGAGATATAGGTAATAAAAAGCTGCCTCCATTATTATATTTCAAATTATTATTGTACTGATTGTTTCATTCAAAATGTAATTATTTAGATGTAACCTAACTGCCATATATATATATGTATGTATTTTTAGTATATACAAGCGCTTTAAAACACTGGTTGAAGAAGCTATTAATAGCAAACAATCAAAATGAGTTAATCCAGGTTAAGTGCTTTCGAGGCGTTATTCCTCATAATCATGGCAAAAAATACTAATAGTCGTGATGTTATTAAATGGTAATATATGCAAATGTGTATGTAAATTAATCAGCTTATCCATTTTCTGAAAATAGCGAAGCATGTGTCACATCTATTAATTGCGTTATTGTGATTTATGATTCTACTTGTACAAATTAATATGAAATATTGTTAAATTAGAAATAACTAAACATACTTTTATGCCTCATCATTTATTGTGCTAGATTAGTTAGTCAATATATCGCGTTTCTCTAATTGAGAAAGTTTTTAATTATGTGCTCTCTTCTAAACATATAATATGAAATCTTCTTTAAAAAAATTAGACTTACACATTGCCAATCTTATTAGATTTAATATTTATGGTATTTTAAGAAATGTGAAACCTCTAAAAACTAATCTAGAGGGAAATTTGTCCTTTGTATTTAAAAAAAAAATTGATTGTTGTACTTAATTGTTTAGATAACAATGAAATTTTAAAATTACAAAATGACACCCCTTATAAAAAGATTGTTAGAGATCCTCTGACATACTTGAAAACAAAGAGACAGAATTTTTTTATCAAGTGTTACAGCACAGGTTAAAAAATATAAATTAAAATTTCTCCCAGAGAAGCCTCTTCATTATATCCCAAATTTTATGGTTTACCTAGAATTCATAAATGTAAGATGCTATTGAGACCTTTTTTATACCTATTCTTTGGCTCAATTTGTAGCCCAATGCTTGCAGCTGTTGACAGATAATATTTCATATAAAATTAGAAATTCAACTCATTGGTTTATTTAAATATTGTTAAAGAATAATAATTATAATGTTACGAGTGAAGTGATGTGCATATTCGATTTATATACATAAATTGTAGAATTATATTAGAAAGCATTTAGATTAAAATACGTGAGACGTCAATATTTAAGTTTTCAAAGTCACATTTATTATGTAATACAAATTATATTGATGGATTTTAGAAAATTATTAAAATATATTACATTTGCTGTGCTTATTTTTATATCAGATATTAGAAATAATTTTAAAATCTAACCAATGTTAGAAAGCATTTCATAACAAACTTCTCAAATATTGTACTTATAAAATTTGACAAAAGAAATATGTATTCAGGCAACAATAACTTCTGACCTTCAATCTAAAAAAAAATGCCATTAAGATTTATTATACAAAAAAAAAAGTTATTACAGTCCAATTACAACTTTACATAAAATATATTCAAAACCTAACGGATACTAATCATTAATAAATTATCCGTTATTTAATTTTATCATTTTTATTACAAAGATATCTCGTTTTTTTTTCTCATGTGTCGTAGCATCAGCCGGGAAGCGAACCCGCTAACCCAGGACAACTGCTTGTAAAGCAGCTGTCACTGACCTTTCGACCACCAATGCTTGACAGATATCTCTTGTTTTGCTAAATTAAAAGCTGCTAAAAACAAAATTTAATCCAATGGATATATCTAAGATTATTTATATGGATTTATGTATGTGCGTTTATTTATACAAACGAATAATTAGGAGGCAAAAACAATCTACCGCCAAGGTAAGATATCCTAATGGACTACGTCTTCTTGCTGACATAAATCCTTTTTATAATATATATAATCCGTATATGCATACATTTAAACTGCAATTAATACGTCAATTAAAACCATCAAAAATTTTCAGTTCTGATATTTACAACGTAATAGATATTCATGCATCAAAATTCAATTTCCTCTATGCTTTTCATCTCGTCTCAGATTATTAATTAAAAGTAAAAATTATAATTGCAATAATTATAATAAAACTAGAATAATTCATCATTATAATAATGTCACTAATTACAGAAAAATTATTAAAATATTAATCGAGATAGATGATATTACATCTATTAAACATACTGAAAAAAAAAAATCCAAAATCATTTTGGAAATACATCGCTATTCGTTATACTAATAGAAAAACTTTCAGAACCCAAATTTCAGCCTCTTATTATAATTATTTTAATGATCCCCCCCCCCATGAACATAAATAACAGTATGTTGCACGATATAATTTGTGCAAAAATAACATTGGAGCGTATCCCAAAATATATTGGAAAATTGAAGGACAAGAAAAATTTCAGTTTCTTAGAGATTCCAACTTTTTTACTTAAGGGATGTATGTAAATATTGGCTACATCTTTATAATTTATTTTTCAAAAATACACTTGTAAGAATTTTTCCTGATTAATTTAAAAAGAAAGAAAATAAACTTAAATTCAATAATTATAGACCAATTTAAACAATACTTTCTCCAAAATTTTTGAAAATTGTATTTATAATATTACAGTATAAGGAAATATAATAATATCATTTACAATATTTTTTATTGATGTTTCGATTGTCCCAGCAATTTTCTTCAGAACTTTTTATATTTTCAAATCTTAACTGCATGGTAAAAGTAATAATGAATGTAAATATATTAATGTTATATGGATCTGGCAATGCAATAAAAAAGATAAAGTTATATTTTAAGGAAACATATTCCAAAAATTATAAGTGATTCTAAGTATGATTTTATTTCATCAAAATCTTGTTTTATAAATCTATTAACAATAAATGATAATATATGTCACGCTTTTAATAACAAAAATAAAATAGATATATGTGATTTATTTTGACTTATCTCGAGCATTTGATAAAGTGAATCTAGATATATTTATTTCAAAAATTAATAAAATAACTTCAAGTATGAAACAATTTCATTGATTCAAATCTTATTTAACCAATCCCAAATTTTATATTAATGTTAATTAACCTTTTTCTGATACTCTGCCAATACATCAAGAAATCTCACATGGTAGAATTTTGGTAATGTTACTATTAACATTTATGCTAATAAAATAACAAATTACATAAAATATTAGGAGAAACATATATGCTGATGTTACAACATTGTTTATAGCAATTAATAATTATGATGATATAAGTTTATTGCAAGATGATTTAATAATTTCTCAAATTTGTTTAAAGATTATGTTAATAAATATTGAAAAATGTAGTGTTCTACAGATATAAAAATTATTCAAAATGTATGTAAGTAGTTACTATATTAATAACACAGAAGTAAATTACAAAAATAATCATAAAGAATTAGTTCTAATTTTTTAAATTTTTGGATCTTTTAACCATCAAAACATCACAATCACCATTTCATTTGCTTACACATGTTGTTAATAAGAGTACCAAATTCTCCATACAGTAGTGTCACCAAGTGAAAGCCTTCATACTCAATGGATGCAGGAAGGTTTATGCACAAAATCCCTACCTAGTGCCTACTCATCCAAGATCCTCAGACTAATTTCTAGATTGTGGCTTTCATCAGTGAGAAGGCTTGGATTTGAGACCCCTGCACCTAGATATTAGCATCTAATGCAACTCCCAACCAGTCACCTTTTACTTACTTGGTTAACTATAAAGCTAGGAGCTCAAGATAAAAGCACCATAATGTTTCCAACACAAGCTCATTTGCTTGTATAGTCATATAGATCTGAACTCAAGTTCAGCATCTATACCTTTTGGGGTCTTTGGTTTTTCAAAATTAGTCACCATTAACTTATGGGCAGGATAGGTATAAAACTATCAAAACATCACGATCACCATTTATAATTAACCAAATAGTTAAAAGATGACTGCTGGAGGGCTGCATTAGATCTTGAGATCTGAATACAGTGCTCTCAAATCCAAAGTAACTCACTGATGAAAGTCACAAGCTAGAAATTAGTCTGGGAATGTTGGATGAGTAGGCAATAGATAGGGATTTTATGCACAAACCTTTCTGCATCTATTGATTATAAAGGCTTACACTTGGTGGCACTACTGAATGGAGAGACTGATATCCAAGTCTTATAGTGCTGTTGGTCAAAGAATTAGAAATAAAAAGTTGTTTCCCACAAAAACAAAATTGTTACTATTCAACATCTTGGTATTACCAAGATTACATTTTGTATCTGAGAACTGAAATAATGGTAATAAAAATCATATCAATAAGCAACAATAAATATCAAAAATTGATTGGTATCAACAAAAACATTAATAAGTTTTTTAAAAAACATTAGCTGTTCTTAAATTCTTCTTTTATACTGTATATGAAAAGATATTAGCAGTCTCCATCTCAACAATAAGTATTAAGAACTATGATTATAATATGAGCAAAGTCAATATTTAAACAAATACCTGTTTTAATAAATAATAAAACTTACTTGTGTTAATGTGATATCAAAAACTGGAAGTGAATATTGCCAGAATTTTTATTGGATAAATGTTGTTTGAATAAATTAATATATATACAATATTTTTTTATTAACTTAAAAAATACCCAGCTACTAACTTGATAATAAATTTCTGAGGACAAAAGAAAATTATTTTTTTCCCCCTTCTTTTAATTTTCAAACTCAGAAATAAAAACCAGTGAATTTATTGTTTTCAGAAATGTTAGTGAACAGTCGATCTATGATCATTTACTATTATGATCCGTTATAGATTTATACTACATAGAATTATTTTGCATAAGATAAACATTGAAACAGAATTTACTTTTAGAAACTATTTTAGTATACATTTATTCAGTTAATTTTAATTTATTTTATTAAATTCACAAAATTTGAAATTATTTTTTATATACATATATTATCCAGAGTTAATATTGTATATGATCTACTTGCTTCTTGGAAGTATATAGTATTTACCATCGAATGAAACAAAAACCCATTTGACAAAAAAAAATAAAATGTCTGCATTCTTGAATCTAAGGCTACTATAGTGCATAAAGTGAAATAAAGAAAATCATACATTTTGCAATAAAAATATTTAATTTAATAAAACAATATCAATTTATTTAACAAACAAATGCATTGACACCAAATAAAATGTAATCAGAAATGAAAATCCATAAGTAATGTTTGCATTTATGGATACAAATGTATTGTAAAAGATGGCTTACAATTGGACTACACATCTCCTAATTTCTTTTTCAATATTTGAATTCAGACCAAGTGATAGGCAAATTAAATATCTTATCTACTTGCTTATAGAAATGTAGTATATCCATATATAAACATACAAATAAACTAATGTGTTTGAAATAGAATCACTTATATACTTACTTATACAAATGTAGTATATACATTTATAAAAATACTTATAGATTAATATGTTTGGGAAATTAATTCTCATTTTTTTTATATCTATTGTGAGAAAGTAAACAAAGTTGCTATACACATGATGTGTATATGCATATAAATGAATATTTTTGTCTATTGGTAGAAATTAATTGTTTTTCTATTGTTTTTATTCATTTAATATTATTAATTAAAAATACTAATTGACTGACTTATAAGACAAATGAAAAATAAAAAAAAATTATATGAGGTCTAAATTGTTGAGAAATGGATCGAATTTGGAATAGTGAAAATTAAATAAAAATAGTAATAATAATAATGTTTATAATTTGATTTTTTTTTTAACAAATAGTAATAATAGGGTTTTTAGCAAACACGTGACAAGGCAGCGTCTCTCTTGACTGGAAAAATCTACAATTGAATCGACAGAAAGTAGTGTTCTTGACTTGAAAATCGGGAATTGAACAGACAGCACAAAAAGTTAAGTTTCTATTTCTTTTAAGAAAAGAAAAAAATTTTTTGCTCTTTAAAAAAAATATTAAAGTTTTAATATTTATAGTTTCAAAAAGTTGAACTTTAATTTAAGATCGACAGGAATGAATTAGTGACTTAAGTTATTCTGCAAGCTAAATTTCATAATAATAGAAATAATGCAAAGGAAATCTGAAACTATTAAAAATTAACTGTTGTCTTTAAAAGCTATTTTTATATATAATTAAGCCAAGTTATAAATAATAGTTTATAAAAGGAATCATTACAATGTATTTGGGGTAAAAAAAAGTGCTGTAAGACTTTCCAGCTAACTTCTATGTCATTAGGAAATTATGGAATTATGAAATTTTTCATCAGAATGTCTATCTCAAGAATGCTGGTGTACCGCCATCTTCCATGGATTCATATACGGTCAGAAAAGATATTTTATATGCGAGTGTTTCAATCAAGGAGCATGAAATATATAATTAACAACAGAGTTGGAGAAAAAGAATGTTAGCCATGTATATTAACATTTTTTTGGACTGAATGCTTGCTTTACTCGAGACAAATTACATATTTTATTCACGTGATGATTATTTATTTTTTTGCTTTTGTCATTTTTTTTATTTGAAAGTTTATATATTGTAATTTTTTTTTTTATTGTGTGTTTAAAATTCATTTTTCAAATTCGATTACCTACCATTTAAAAGTATAACCAGTGGATGGATAAATGTTATATTGATATAAATTAAAAAAGGGAATCCTCTTCAATTAATATGTATTATTTTTTTTTAATAAAAGTAAATTTTCAGATTCCTCTCAACATTGATCCATCAAGACGACCTCATCTCAAGTAAGGTTTTTCATATATTCAATATTAAGAGTAAGACTTTAGGACAACAAGACTAAATAATTTATTAATATTTACTTGTAATTTTGTTTTATTCTGAATGCACAATTAACCCACTGTGTAAATGGTCTTTATCTATCATTAATTTCTACCAAGACTTACACACACATATAAATAGGAGTGGGCTATATATATATATATTTTAGTAAAAAAAGATATAATTATAATATATTTACCCTAGCCTAAAAATATCACTATAGTAATTATATTAATGTTGTAGTTTTATAATTAGTGAACTTTCATTGTGCTTTTCTTTTTGTTGTTTTATGTATATATTTAACAATCATATAGTATAATTTTGTATATAATATACTGTAAATTATTTTGTTTCTGTTGAATGACATCAAGATGATAAAAAAGCCATTCTTGATAATCGAATATTTATCTATTTTATTATTTTTTATTTGTAAATATTTATTTTATATGTTGTTAATAAATTAAGTTGTTTAAATCTGATCTCTGTTTGATCATCACCATCATCACTGTGCATTGATACCATTAGATGTTGCTCATCATCATAACATTATGAATTACACTATTAAAGGTTTGCATCATCATCATTGTGTATTGCTCTTGTAAATAATTGATCATCATCAATATTTTTCTATATCTATGTTTTTATATATAGGCATATTTGGTTTATAATTGAGTAGGTCCATCCCTGAAAAGAGCTGATTGCAAGAACTCCCCAAGTTCGAATTCAGTGGTGTAATGAGGCCTAAAAAGGGAGGTGTAATAAATATGCACTGGTCTAAGTTACATTGAAATATTGTTAGTAAATTACAAGTTAGTATATTGAAAGTAGATGTGACTTGGAACTGGGCATTCCATTGTGACATCTTTAGCATCCTATTCGAAGGCCTAGGTCTGACAGTAGTGAGATGCGTTCCCTTTGTTAGATGCCATTCCTGATTCAGTAACAGCTGATGCACCCAAATGTGTCATTGAATCATGAATTTTGGATATGACTTGTTGTAGGTTGGTTGACACATTTCATCCAAATCATCCAACTACTTAGTCATATTCATGTCATTGTATGGTGTACCCTGAGGTTCTGGTATATCTGGCACCATCAACTTTGGGGTAGCAGGTTTCGTTATAGTATATTAAATAAAATGAAGGAAATACATCTTCAAATTAAAAAAAAAGTGTATTAAGTTTTTAAAAAACACAAAAAGTAGCCCATAAACAAATGTATATTAAATAAAACAAAAGTTAGTCCTTATACAAAGTACATATTAAATAAAAGCAAAAGGCAGTCTATACACAAAATATATATTACATAAAACAAAACAAGAGGTAATTCATATGTGAAATGTGAATTAAATTTTAAAAAGGGCAAAATATAGTTCATGAAGAAAATATATAGTAAATAAAAAAAAATAAAAGGTAATCCATGGCAATAAGTGTTTTAAATAGAAGCAATTTCTTACAAAATCAAATGCAAAAGTGAGAACAAAACCAAATCTGCAAGAAATACAATTACAAAAATAAAACTATTCACAGCAGCAGGCTTACTAAATGAAAACATAAAATTAAGTTTCATCAAGGAAAGAAAAAAACCTGAAATTAAAAGTAGACAATGATTTCGGGTTGCAAAAATGATATTATTCAAGAAAGTATCCAAAACATCTTGTAATAAAATATTAATTAAGAAATATTAATCAATTAACAAAAACAAAGAGAAATAATTAATAGTGGCAGGGTAAAAAATTGTGAAACTATATTTGCTGACAATGTAAATATGATAAAGTCATAATGTTCAATACTATGGTAACATCCATTGAAAAGCATCAAATTTAGAGATGCTTTGGCCTGATTGTATTCTATAGCATGCACATTTTTCTTTATTGCCCAAATGAGTTCTGTTTGTTTCACATTTGCCATAGATTTGGTAAGGAATTGTTCGATTTAAAACATCTATTATTGTAGACTACCTTTTGCTTTCTTTTATTTAAGACATTTTGAAGTGAACTACCTTTTGCTGTTTTATTTAAGACATTTTAGCTCTGGAAAATCTTTTATTTTATTTCATACACAATTTTTTAGTGAAAGATATGTTTTCTTTTATTCAATGTACATCTGTACCAATGCAAGCATCATAAAGTAAGTTTTCTACTAAACCAACATGGCAGCCTGCATTTTTGATAAATAGTTTCAAAAGTCTACAATCTACTGAAGATGTGTTAGTATTAATTTCAATAAATTTCTTTAATAAGCATCATTTCAATTTTTATTTATAATGTTGGACGCGATCAAACCTCTCAATATCGTTGTACTTTGGTTCAATTCAGCACGTCTCTTTTTACCAGTTTTTTTTTTTGTAAATTGTCATAATGATAAAAATTTAAGACCTTCCTGTCACAAAATGTGAGGCAGTGGACTATTTCCGAAGGTACTGGATCCTACCCTCACGAAAAGTGTGTGTTAATGGTCACAATATGATTGCATGCCACCAACATGAATAAAGTGTAAATATTGTATTTAGATTTTCCCATTTTTCTGTTAATAAGTTAATCCAAAAAAAAAAAAATGTAAATATTTCTTTTTTTAAAAATAACTGTAATAAAAAATAAAATGTATATATCAAATATGACGTTTCCTAGCAGGCATTTTATTATAAACATTATTGGGGGCTCTCGAAATTGTAATTTATCAAAAATATCGCGTGCCATATTGGTTTACTGAAAAATTCACAAGTACCGAATTCACTAATAAATGCAAATATTAAAAATGCATTTGCATTTTTGCACACATTTTATTTAATTTCAGTATATATTTTTTATTAAATAATTGATATTGTTTTGATAATAAATTATTTTGTAACCAGAAATTAAAAATAAATGTAATTTATATTTTTATCGATTACTTTCCTTTTACTCAATATTCAGTACTGACTAGTTCATTAAAGCAGGTAGACCATATTTACATTAGTATTCATTTAGAATTAAACTAAAACTTATTTTGAACTACTTTTTCATAAGTATTATTCCAAAGACAAGTTACTCTTAGTATTTTATCCCCAGTCTGTTGAAGTCCTACTTCATTTTGAATTGTTAAAGTTATTTCACTATAACGTCCTCCATTTTCTTCACTATTTTGCCCACCGCACTGATTAATGTAAGGAACGTTGACATTATACGTTGATTGATGAGATTTCATTTTGACAAATTCACATGCAGGGTTATTTGAGAAAGGACCAACGTAAACTACTCCATCAAACGACTTATCAAAAAGAAGATACACTTGAAAATAATCCGAAGTACACGTTACGTTGAAAAACTGAAGTTCGGCATTGGTTGACCACTCCAAAGGTACAGATAAGACTAGCGGAACAAAGAGAAACTACAAAATAAAAAAAAAGGAAATAAACAATCTTAATTATAAAAATAACAAATTCACTAATTATATAACAAATATACAAATGATATAGCCCTGCGTGATTTGGAGAAGTGGTGGAGTATTAGAATCGTGTTAAAAATCTATGGATCACCAATTAATGTTATTACATCTGATGCTTTGTAATATATCCTCCAAGTGACAAATTATTTAATTATTTATTTGTCTACATTTTAATAATAATTATTTGATTATTTATCACCGGTAGTGGACCACTGGTCGTCCACGACGTAATTTTAACAAAATGTCTACTTCCAAGGGCATAGAAAAAGTAACTTAACATATGTGTATATATGTTTGCAACTTTTAATATACGTCTATATATTCGTGAATAATGGTATTTAGCTAATATACATGGTATAGCTGTCATTAAAATTTTTTAAGTTTCCATACCATTACTTTTTTTTTTCAAATATAAATGCTTATTATGTTTTATTTTATATATATAGTAGAGGGCACAACCCTCTGCCATATTCAGTACCCAATCCTTTGGAGTTCATTTCACTCTACCACACTCTTTCGAGAAGCTTATGGAAAAATATGTATTTTCAATATTTCTTTCAATGCTCCAATATCCAGTACATTATGTGATAGTGCAGAAATAAAATTTAAATATAAAAAAGAGCATGTTCAAACCACAATGATGATTGTGACAAATACCTTTGGTTCCTGGTTCAAACCCATTTACCATTATATATTTACATATTTGTTTCATCCATTGTTGTGGTTTGAACATCCCATTTCTTCCACTTAAATTTCACTTCTGCACAGTCACATAATGTATTGGATATTAGAGATGAATAAATTTAGCATATTGTGGTATATATATAATAAATAAATATTTGGAATGAGAAACAAGATTAACGCTTATAAAAAAAAAATTGAATGTATTAATATTTTATAAAAGTAATAGTAGACAGGATAATATTTAATAAATGCCAATATATATATTAAAACAAGTTATAAATTTCATAACTTGCTTTTAAGCTTGCATTTTATGATCACTAGAGGGAGCTTTACCAATAGCTCTAAACAAGGTTTGTTTATATAAGTGCCAAGAGAGATAGAATTCAAAATCTCTATCGATTCTCCCTACCTCCAGACCAGTTAAACCAGGGGAATCGATAGAGATTTTGAATTCTATCTCTCGGCACCTATATAAACAAAGCTTGTTTAGAGCTATTGATAAAGCTCCATCTATTGATCATATATATATATTGAGGCATAAGTTTTGTAGAAGACTGAAGGATTGAGACTGATGTATTTATTTAATGATAGTAAATAAAGAAAAAATATTTAAGTTTATAAATTCGCATAAAAAGCACAATCAATAAAATTATAATAGAACAAGTACTATTATGTACAAACAATAACACATTTAATAAAAAGAAAAATGGAAGCACGATTAAACATGGATCTATCAGCAACACATGTGCCATTATAGCTAATGAAATCAGAGCTGGTTGAGTGAGAAGTCATTCAGACATGCCAAAACCTTTAGAAGAAAAACCAGGCACATTTAATATTGAAATGATGCAGTGAATTTATGCAGTACATGCTACAAAACTTTGAAGAAAAGCAACAAGAAAAAGATTTTTAAAAATTAAGAAAAGCAACAAAAAAGAAAAAAAACTTGAAGAATGAAACAAAAATTTGAAGAAATACAATTAAAAAATTAAAAAACAACAAATAAACCAGGAAATTCTGAAAAAAGAATTTAAAGAAATTAATTTAAAATTTTGAAGAAAAACAACAAAGGACATATAATGAATTCAAAGAAATGCATTCAAAAAAATGAAGAAATGTATTCAAAAATAAAAGAAAAGTTTGAAGTGGTACCAGAAATTATAAGCAGCCTAAAAATAGCTGGTCAAATACAAGAGCAAGCAACAAAAGATGGAATGTATAGAAAGATCATTACATTGTGATTTAGAGGAAATGGTTCAAAAATCTATTGAATCCAGTAAAAATAAATTCCAGGAAAGTGTGCAAAGGATAGCAGTAAGAATAGAAAAATTTGAAGAAAGAGAAGTTAAGAGAAAAGAAAATCAAATTCAAAATTCATTATTTAAAAAAAAACCTGATAGACATTCAAGAGAAGATGCAAAAAACTCAGAAAGACATAGTTAGCATCATATATGACAAAAATAAATTATGCAAAGATGATAGAAGATACACAAAATTGGTTTATAGAAATTATAAAGTGATATACAAGAGATAAGAAACCAAAAGAAAGCTATAAAAATACAACAATTATAGGACAGCACAGAAATTGTGATACTATTAGTTGTATAAATCAATTTCTCAAAATTCAGCTGTTTAGGAGAAAGCTAGAAAGACTCCCATGAAACATATTGCTAGTTTGAAGAATTATTTCTAATTAAATCAGCTAACAGAATGAGAGAAAATTGATATTGCCTATAATCATTTACAAGGATCTGCTAGGAATAGCAGAAATCATTAATGAAGAAACCAGCCTCTTATTTTGGATATAGAGAACAAATTTTGAATAATTTTTGGACAAAAGGGCACCAAAAAAAAATCAGGTGCCAAATTATGTAGGAAATATTTTACATAAAAGATGGTTAAAGTTATACACAATGCTGTCAAAGCAAGTATCAAAATTAAGGACATTGTTTGCATATGGCATGACAGAGAGCCAGATCATGAGAATTATTTGACATAATTTACTCTTTCAGGTTGAATAGATAATCATCAACACTGATCAAAAAACAATAGAACAAGTGACTGAGTTTGTAAATGTCATTGACATGAGCCTCTAGAATCAGGAAAATATTAGTATGAAGAAGGCAAGTTCACCCCACCAAACAGACACACAGACCAAAGGAGTGAGGCATCTATTGACTATTAGAATAAAAGATGACTGCAGATTCTGATCCTATAAATGGTGGCAAAATAAAGAAAGAAGCTCTGGTAACAATGACAGAACACACATAATACATTCTAGTAGTTTATCATGCCTAACAAACTAAGCACTCCAGAAAAATAGCTAGAAAATTCATCACATTCAGGAACTGGTACTGAAATAGAAAAAGATAGAAGTAGACCCCTGAAATGAAGAGAATGGGATCCAAAACAGTACAGAGTTCAGCAGTGGCTGGAACATGGCAAAACATATCTCAAATCAACTAGGATGAAAACTCCATCACCACTGCAAAATTATCTTGGTAGAAGAATAAAGGCTGTCATACTTTCTGTCGATCCTGGATCTGTTTAAAAGAATAAGTGAGTTAAAGAGAAAATTACTTGTAATTTTTTAAAAGTTAAAATTAACAAAGAGAAATTACCAGCCTGCTAAAAAGCAAAAATGACTTTTATTGATATTAAAATAATAATAATTTAAATATCAATAACTATGAAACATGGATAAATCAGTTTTTGTAGAGAAGAAAATGCTTTCATAGTTTGTTTAGATATGGATGTGAGATACTATGTTGTCATATGATATTTTGACATGTGTATTGTCTCAGGTATTGCCACAACATTTTTTTCAAGTGGTTTACTCATCCACCTGTAAGACTCAGGGAAAGCAAGGTGCAGTTTGAGGGTTTGTTAAATTTAACAGCCTCTAAGACTCAAAAGGGAGCAAGGCTTATATTTGATTTTTAATTGTTGTAGGTAGCTTAATGGAAGTCAAACTGAGATGATCCTTCTAGTTTTCATGCTTCATTATATATCTTAATGTCCTACAGTTGGATTTTTATAGATCCTAGAGTTATAATTCTATACATTCTTTTTACATTTTAATGTCAATCAAATCTCTGAACAGGAAAATATGTATTCTATAGAACACTTTGTAAAAAAGACTGAAATGGAAATGAAATTAGAAAATGTTTTGCAGTAAGCATGCAAGTGAGAAATAAAAAGTTACACTTCCATTATTTCATTTTAAAGGGAAGAAATTTGTAACTATAACAATTCTAATAGCAGCTAATAACAAATTAGTCATATTACAAAGCAGCATGAAAACAAATTGTTTAATAAAAAATAACAAAATTGAGGGATAAATATATAACTAAAGGACTGACTACTTACTAAACTCAACATACAAGCTATTTTATGAACTCTTCGGAAAGAAACCATTTAATTATTTTTTAATAATTAAAAAAATATATACCAAAGTGATATATAATTGCTTCACATATATAATTTTTAAAATTCAATAGGAATATTTAAATTGAAAAATATCAACATTATGCTAGACAGAAAGTATATATATATATTATAACAATCCGGAGAAAGACTTAACGTCATCTGCACTACATTATATTTCAATATTAAAAAATAAATAAAATAAGCCACTGCCAGTAATTAACATACAAAAATTTATTTACGCACATATATATATATAAGATTTAACATTATTATTTTAATATGTTTACTTTAACATTTAACATTATTTTTACTTTTATTTTAGATTTTTAATTTACATTTTAAATTTTATACTATTATTAGTTCGCACAGATTTGTTTAAAAATGTTGAGTATAGATCGGTTACATAGATTCCACGGTCAAAAACATTTCAAATAAACATAAACGATCAAAATACAAAATCATTGATACCGTCAATTGCAGAGGGAAATTTATAAGTAACCCAATAGCATTCACCATAAGATGCTTGCATTAATACCAATAACTTAAAAGACATCTGAATAAATACATTTTAGATACTCACCGTAAGGTACAGTATTTATCGAATGTCTATATATATTTTGATCGAATATGAAAACCAAAAACATAATCAACCGGTAACGAACCCATGCAAGCGTCTATACCCAACTTAAATTTAATGCATCTTTATTTAGAGTGTCGAGTATGAATAGACTACATAGATTTGCATTTGAAAAGAAAATATTCAATCCTTGTTTAACCTTAGGCCAAAGGTTCGCAGTCAAACCAAACTTCAATCCATCTGATATATTGATGTGTTCAATGTAATACGAATATGGCAGCACAATTAGGTTAAGAGAAGAAACTGCTTCTCGTTAGATAGGAATATTACATCTATCTGACGATGAGAGCAATAAAAAAAAAACTCCATAGGAAGGAACTGCAGTCTCCGTCTTATAATTCCCCCCATAGGCAAAACGAGTGTGTGCGGCGTATAATAGCGATTCTGCCCATAGCGAATATCGTACTACATCTATCTACTAATTACACCAATATATCCAATCCATTGACCTAATTCAACTACGAAATGAATAACCTAAGATTACCCTCCCCTAATATAACTTTACAAATCTATATAGCCATTCATGCCCGACTTAAGTTTAATATTTATATAACTAGTTTAATGAAAAACAGAAATCATAATATTTAAAGAACAAATAAATAAATAAATGGAAATGATTTTACAAAAGAAATACATTAAATAAAATTATAACTAATTAATAAATAACGTTGGTCAGATAGGATTCTATTTCTTAATTATTTTAAATACGGAAAGTTTTTAATTTAATGTTCATTAATTATAAAGTTCTTACAGTTTAAAACAGTTCATCTTTATCTGGTGCTTGCCATTTGAACATGAATTCCCATGCCGTCCTAAAAAGATTGGTTGAGTTAGCCATTGTTTTTTATTTATTTATCTGGAGGTCTTTTAGTTTAATTGGTCCCTAATGTAGAAAAAAAAAACGATGTCATTTCTTTTTTTTTTTTAACAAAACTGAAGGGATTGAAGAGTGCGTCTTTTCAATCCCTTCTCCTTCAACTCCACACTAATGCATATAGTCACATCATAATAACTAATTAACTCTTTTATTTTCAAACCTTTCCTTTTATAATAATTTTGTGGATTAACTCAACATTACGTCATGATGGTGAAAACCTTTTCATTGAGGTCCGATTTCCTGATGGATTTTTTTCATTTGCTAAAAGTTTCTATTGTTTTCCTATCTGACCAATGCTTATACATCTAAATGCTCAAAGGCTAGTTTACTAATTAAAATAATCATTTCCATTTTACAAAAGATTAATTAATTTGTTTTCAAACATAAACGTATATTTTTATCTCTAAATCTTTTCTGAAAATTTAGTTTTAAACTACACTTTTTTTAATAAAGTTTTATTTTAATAATTATTTATCTGTGCGATTTTATATATATGCAAGTTTAAGATGATTTTTTTAATTTTCCTTTTTAATTTTTAAAAAAGAAATTTTTATTGGCGAACTTTTTTTTTTATGTTTATTAATAAAAAATAATGTAACGTACATATGTGCCCATTACAATATATTAGTATAAGCATGGACAAAATATATTAGGCTGCTTTAATTCTAAAATAATTAAAATAAAATTTAAAACAAAACATTTTATTAATTAACAATTGTTAAGGTATTTTATAATTAGGTGGGTGGAAATGACACTATTTATATATTTTTAGAAGTTAAATATCGTATGTAATTAGTCAAAACAGCTTTTATTTTATTACAATCCCTTTTCAAATCTAATTTTGGTAAAGTCTGTAATTGGTCAGTAAGCTATCGATCACAGCAAGGTTAGGACTAATCTACAGCCAATGGATGGATCTTGAAATTGAACCATGATGAAAAGTGATAAAGCAGCTCAGTGAACTCTAAATGGGAGTCTCTCAGAAGATTGAGACTATGTTTGATTATGCTTATGTTTCTGTTTATGCTTTTATTCTTTATTATTATTCATCAATTCATTATATCTTGATCATTGAGTTCATTATTAAAAAATATAGTTGCAATCAGCTGTTACTTCATGAAAGATTAGAGAAACCCACTATCTGCTCCACTTTAACCAAGCCAGCAGAGAGCAACCTTAGTTCCTTCATGAAGCAGCAAAGTTGCAATTATGTACTGATCAAACCATTACATTGATCATGGTGTCCAGATTATATGCAAATTTTATGCTGCCTATCTTCAAAAGTGTCTACACCTTTGGAAAAGAGAACAGCTATCATTCAGCGATAGAAAGACTGCCAGATGCTGACCATTGAAGAAAATAGAAACATGTTCTAATGAAGACTGTATCAGTCAGCTTCACAGAATACCAGAAAACATAGCTATGCTATATATGTACTGTGCCACAAAAGGTCTACAGGTGCCTGAATTCAGAACATGAACTATTAATTATGAAAAGGGTAATTTGTATGAACTTTAATTACATTCTATATTAGATATTCAATCTCCTAAATATGTAAATTTCATTTTCACTGAAATTTTATGATTTATTTGACTTATATATATATATATATATATGTGTGTGTGTGTGTTTAGAAATTAGAGTGGCAATGGATTGCTTAATCTTATCATTCAAGTTTATTAAATGTTCCATGGTGTGTTTAGAAATTAGAGTGGCAATGGATTGCTTAATCTTATCATTCAAGTTTATTAAATGTTCCATGGTTCAGTTGGCATAATCTAAAGAAATATTTGTAACAAAACCACTACCAATTATTGTAAACTTTCGCCATTCACTAAAAATTTCTTTAAAATGATCATTTCCACTAGCCTCCAATGTATTAAGAATTAGAATAACAATTTGACCATTAAAGTAAATGAAGTGAATTAATGGCCTCTGGATAAAATAAAGGACTGCATAGACAGATTAAATAAATTAAGAAATATTGTTTTTCACAGTTATAAAAGTTTCCAGTTTTAAGCAAAATACCCTCACAGGTTTGGAATAGGCAGGTATGGGAAAGAATATTTATGTGTATTAAATTTTCTTGAACTAATGTTCTATCATTTAGGCTGTATTGTATATATAAAGTTCTTTATTGTCCAAAAATGAGTGTGAAGCAGATGCGTTTTGCTGCTGCTCACACTCGGCGACTTAGTTTGAATAGTATATTTATTTGGTAGCTGCACATTCCTACTATAATTGTTCTTGCCACTTACACTTATTATTATAGCTATTTACCAAGTAGACTCTCATTTCTACCAATTAGTTTGTAAGTTTCAGTCAATAATACCATTCTACCCATGCATTGGGTAATATTATTTGATCAATATTAAACATGTTAAAGAATAGCTGGCTCACATATTTAGCTTCCTCTTATTGGTGTCACTCAGTATTTGTTTTCCAAGCACTATAGCCTGAAAGATTTATGTTAGTCTAGTTATTTTAATAGTATACTTTACTAAATAATTTTTAGCATATCATAAAACTTGTAATGATGTCTTAAAGCTGGGTTATATTAATAGATATTAGTAATTACAGTTAATTTGTGCAACAAGTCTGGATCTATTCAGAGACAATTAAGATGCACGAAGTTGTATATTGTCTGTGCATAAATTGTTAATTTTTCATCAAACTAGTTAGGCAATTAAATAAAACAATATATATTTAAATCTTATTATACTAAATTCAATCCTGGGTAAAAGGCCAATGGACTGATATTTCCTAAGGATTTCTGTCAATTTTGTTATTCTTTGTATTGTGATTATATATGTATATGTAAATAAATCACCATTTCTCATTATTTTAGCATTTGTATGAATTGTAATCAATAATGGTAATTAAAATATAATAAGAATCTCTTGCATATAACTGTCTGGTGGGATGTTTTAATCATGTGACATTGGAATGTGAACCTGCATTAAGATTATTCTTGGACAATTTTCATGTTAGCTGTGCATTTTCGATGGTGATAAGACATACATTGACTAAAAAAATACATCCCAGTTTTATAATAAATTGGAAATGTATTATTTAATATATTCATCTAGAGAAAGTTAAGGATGTGGAAGCTATTGCAAACTAATTGATATGTAATGTGATATGATGCACTGTGGCTTCTCCTTTATCAGAGTCAGGAATTTCTCAGCCACAATGCCCATAAAAAACTGTTACTCATCTTACCTTCCCCTTTCATTCCCCAACCTAATTTTCCCCCATATTCCTGACTATTCTGCTCCAACCCATTTCTATAACATAATGTTTGTCAACTCTATAGCCTTTATACCTAAATCTGCCTTATCTTTTCCCAAACCCTCATAAAAATCAAGAACCCACTTTCTGTATAATCACTTTGTTTATATTTATTTCCCCAGTACCCTTTATGCTTGCAAGCATTTACATTCGATTAAAAGATGCCTAATATTTTCTATGCCTTCCTTACATAACTTACAGACTAATACCCATATTTTTCCATCTGGGTGTATATTCCCTTGTTGCTAATGATCCTATTTGAGCCTTAAACAGTAAACTACTTTCCTTGCTATTATCATAAATTAATTCGCATAGTGCTCTCAGATCCAAGCCTCCTCACTGATGAAGGTCACAAGCCAGAAACTAGTCTGGGGATATTGGAGGAGTAGGCACTAGATGGGGATTTTATGCACAAGCTTTCTGGCATCCATTGATTACTCTGGCTTGCACTGAATGGCAATACATATAGAAAGTTTTGCCTGCTTATGTATAGTATAACTGACATATAAAATCTTCTGCATATCATACTCTTTCTGACCCATCTTGTTGCCTGTCCTTTAATCATAATCCAATTAAATACTATTTTGGCTATTCTGTTATTATATTGCAATCTACCAAACATTTTCATTTTGCTTTCTGCTTCTCTCATATAAAAACTTGACCATCCCATTTCTTTTTGAATTGCCTCCTTTGCTGTCCACATATCTGCATCTAATGCATATCTTCCTACTTCTCTTTGTACTTTTTCTAAGTAATCTAACACCTCTTTACTAACACATAATGCATTATTACCATAAGTTAACATTGTTATTGCCATTCCCATACAATTCAAGCTATATCATATTTAATATATTAAAAAACACAGTTAATTTCTTCATCAGTCTCTTTCTTTTCTTTGCTTTCTTTATCAATCTTTTCTCCCATTCATCCAAGTAATTTCTCTGATTATTTAAGACAATTCCCAAATAGTTATACCTATTCACCACATTTAATTTTATATCCCCCAATAAAAATTCTTTCTCTTTTCTTTCCCCAGAATTTATCACCATTACTTTGGATTTTTCTTCACTAAATTTAATTCCCATCTCTTTAGCCACTCTTGTGCATATCTTCACCATAACTTCCATATCTTCCCTACTTTCTGTGCACAAGAAGTTATCATCAGTAAATAAAAGAGTTGATAATATATATGCTTCCTTGCCATCTACTAATGGTATCTCTACCCTTCTTTCTAGTCTTTTTATTGTTCTCTCTCTCCACTTCCCCCAAATATAACAAAAAGAGAATAGGTGCCATGCCATGTTTGTAATGGCAGAATGCTGTACTTTAGGTGAGGGCAGAGAATGGCTCTGACAGCATGAAATGCCATTTTAAAACTCACAATTACCTGGTTTTATTTAGTATTATAATGTGTTTTTATTATTTTTTTGCACAAATTTACATTTTTTATATTGCTAAAAATGTACTTTTTCATATTCAATCTGATGCGATAAGTGTTACATATTAGAGCTGCTATGTATCAGCCTGCTGATAATTTTCTAAATCTTGTGAAAAGGTCATGAAATAATGTGTACATGTGGTCCATTTTGAGAAATTTATCACTTAGATTTGTCATAAGTTCTGGTGTACACATTATCTGATGACATTGCAAGATTAGAAAGCTATCAGTGGACTTATACAGATGTGAAAAGATATGGAGGTCTAATATGTAAGTACAAATTCATACTAACATTACAAGTTTATTTAAAAGCAGTCAAAGTAATAGACTATCTAAATTATGCACTAAAATAATAATCAAATGTTTTTTGTGCTCGAGAATTTATAAAAAGTTTAAATACCAGAAGTGACAGAGGTGGGTTGCGATCCATGGATGGACATTAAGTTCCAGAATACTCTACAAATGTAACATAATTAAAATATTTATTGCACAGCATGAGGAAGGATTGTTCAATTGATAATGAAGTCTAAAATGATGCTGAACATAAAATTAAAAATATAAATATAATTGAAATAATATTTAAAAAATATTATAGAACAATAATTAAGTAAACCTACAATTTCCATGTGAGAACTATAAGCTTATAGTCAAAATAAGAGTCATAGATCACATGACCCTATACTCTTAAGCTTGTAAGTTATAAACAATGAGGATTTCCAATTCCTCAACAAGCTTTGTGATAAATGCTTAGCTAGAGAAAGCATTTAAAATATTTCTGTCAGGACTCCCCCCCTCAAACCTCTGACCATGGTTTCATGCTCTGGCACTTCTCAGAGAGGTGCTAAGGTAGGTCCAGACACTGGATCTAAAAACACTAACCCAAAGCCAGCATTTAACTAAAAGTTATCTATTGAGTTATCTATAAGCTTATTATTGATAAAAAAAATATATTCAAGTATTGGCAAAGCACACACACACACATAGTTCTTTTTAGTTACAAATATATTAAAATTTATAATGTAACCTTCAAATTGACAGTCTATATTACATATTGTGTTAAAAGAATGCCATGATATTGCTACAATTTTTGAGCTGCACACACAATTTTTTTAAAAAAACTTTTTCAATATTTATTATATATACTTTAACAAATTAAATTATAATGTTCAACAAAAAAGGTCTTTTTATTGAACAGGGGTTCATAAGAAGTTCTTAGCAGCAGATCTGAGAATGTCAAAAATGATCCTGGGATTCCGATCCCCGGTCAGATACTCTACCATCTGCACCAAATAATGAAGGGTTTTAAAAATGCTAATGACTCTCAGGAGTTCTTAAGAAGTTTAAGCACCAGAACTGTGATCAACAAAGGGCTTCTAAGAACCAAAGGCCCATATCCATTGCCTCGGCTTGCTTCATAATAGCTAGGCTACCAAGAGGATTGTAATCAATAGAAAATTTTCACAGATGATGAATATGTATGATTATGTTATGTGATATCCTACTCTGGTGCCTAATTACTTTACCTGCATTCAGGTAGAAAACAACACACACAAACCCATATATCCTAAACTGAAAGCTACATAATTTATAAAATTATAAAGATATGCTAACATTTTCATATTTACCTCAATAAGTGCTGATAATGCTGTTAGTAACATGCTAACATAGTATCTACATAAAAAAGAAAAATATATTGTATATAAGATCAATTTGTCAATTATTAATTGGTAAACAATATATGCATGATGAGTGTGTGTGTATATATATATATATATTACAAAGAAATCAAGTCATCTATTACATGACCTAATTTAACAAGCTTGTATTACAAATGTTATATAACAAGCTTGCAAATAGCTCTTAACAAGCTTTTCAGAATATCCCCAATCTCAGACCGGTTTCTTCTACTGGCTTTCTCAGTGAAGTATTAGGATATTCAAGCATTATATTTAAAATACCAGGTCAAACCCAGCACTTTGTCTAATGGATAACTATTACATAGAAAATCTGAAATTTTCAGATATTTATATGTCTTCCAATCCAGCTATCTAACTTAAATAGCCAAATAAAGACACACCATATATTAATAGCTTTAGCAATATAAAATTACCAAAGCCTTAATAGCAAAAAATAAAATTACAAAGAAATGAAGTCATATATCATGTGACCTAATTTGATAAGCCTGTATTACAAATGTTATATAATGAGCCTGCAAATAGCTCTTAACAAGCTTTTCAGAATATTTCCAATCTCAGACCTGTTTCTGCTACTGACAGAACAATTTCAGAACTATATGACCATAGATTGCTAGGGAAAGCTATAAAATTTTTTAAAAGACCTAATATTATGTGAATATGTGATGTGATGTATTATGGCTTCTCCTTAAACGAAGTCAAGAATATCTCAGCAATTATGCCCAGATAAACCTGTTAGCCACTTTCTTTTACATTCCTCACTCTAAATTTACCCATAATCTGCTCTATCCCATTTCCACAACATAATTTTTGTCAACTCTATAACCTTTATATCTAAATCCCCCTTATCTTTTCCCAAACCCAGCATAAAAAACAATAATTCACTTTCTGTATAATCACTCTTTTCATATTTATTTTTCCACAACTTAATCTATTATTGCACTCAGAGTGCCATCTACAGTTTTGTAATAGAAGGAAAAATAATAATAACAATAATAAAATAAAATATGTATAAAACAAAATAAAATTATGATACAGAATCTACAGTTTTATTTTTACTTCTATTACAAAACTATAGATAGTACTCTATGTGCAATAATAAGTTAATATTTAAAATAGATGTTCAACATTTGTTAAGGGTATAAAATGATGTCCAAAAAAGGTTTCATATATATATAGTACTGGATTCAACACAGCATTAGGAATATTGTTACTTGATGGCACGACTAGGCTACTTAATTAATCTAGAAATTTTATTTGAGGTAACCGAATATTCACTAATGATGATGAATATCCCAACATAAAATAAATTATCTGCCCCTGACCCTAGCTCAGCTTAGAGTATGAGACTCAAAAATATTAAACAATTGATAGACAGACACAGTAAACAAACAAGCCAAATTAAAATTAATAATAATGATAATGTATATTATGATTAAAAGAAATTAAAGAAGTCATAAAGTTTATTAATATTGCATCTATAAATATCTTAAGATAGTATTTTGTTGTTGATAGTTTTGATAGTTAAATTAATCCCCAACTTTATTACTTCAAAGTCTAAAATAATTTTTTAATGGTGTTTTATAAAATAAGATGTATAATCTATATGTGTGATTGTTAATAAAAAAGAAAGAAAGTATTCAATTTATCTCCTAGAACGCTTATGTATATATGCAATAATAATAAAGACACATGTGTGCAGCAATATAATACCATCTAATATAATATTAATTCATCAATGCTCTTTATTACTGTTTAACAATGATTTTATTACTGTTTCGATTGCCCCAGTAATCTTCTTCAGGAGAAGTTCTGAAGAAGATTTCTGGGGCAATAAAAACTGTCATAGTGGGTTGTAATAAAAACATTGTAAAACAGTAATAAAGTACATAGATGATTTAATATTATATGAATTTAGCAATGCAATAAGAAAAATAAAGTTATAATACTTCATAAAGACTACTACCATTTAATGATTATATGTAAAATAAGATGAACTATTCAACATAAGAGAAATATGAGAAGCTAATTCTAAGCTACCATGCAAAACACAAACTAGTCAACAATTCAACAATTGGTAGCCCAGTTTAAAAGAATATGAACTTGACCAAAATACTGTGATCAGAGCTCTGAAGAATTTTTCCAAGCTATAGCAAAACTAACAAACAAGAGGGCATACTGACTATAACAAAGCCAGGTCATGCCAGAGTAAATGACTGATAAAGGCAGTAGAAGATTCAGGCAATCAGAAGAAATATAATAATAATATTGACCAGATAGATACATAGCTACCCCAGTGAAGTAATAAAAGAAAAGCCCTATAAAATATAGTGATTTACATATGGATTTGTTTTAGGTACACATATAAGTCGATGAATACTTTTATATAAGGCATATTCTAGACAAGCGTAAAATGTTTTAGTCAATCTACACTATTACAATCTTTTTAAAAGATTTTACTGACTGATTAAATTCCTAACTTAGTTTCTTAAAAGAGAGAGAGAGAGAGAGTGAGAAAAGCTTATGTTTTAAATATTCTAAGAAGGGAGAATGATCAAACTATTCTACAATAATAATTAGACTCCATTAAAAAGTGTCAAAATTCTCAACAGATGAAGAAAACATCATAAATTTTAAGTCCATCTTTTTCTTATAGTTCTGACTTGTGTTTGAGAATTGAGAGGTCATATGATATCATTATTCCATCTTATTGGCTGTCACGTTAGCATGTTTAAAGCATATCTGTTGAAGGCTTTAGCTTTCACGTTATTACAATATTATCTGTTTATGCTTAATAAATTTTATATATTAAAGCATATTCTAAAAGAAACAGTAAAACATTCATACATGACTGATATATATATACATTAAATAACAGATGCATAGAATAAAGAAAAATGGCATTGCAGTTAATAATAAAAAACAAAAAATAATGCATATATACAAAACCAAAAATACTTATACCAACCCCTGGCTTATTTTAAGATAGATAAAAGCTTGCATTACCACTAAGTCTTTAAGGTTGTTGCATTACCATTCTTAGATTTATTGAAGACATAGATACATTTATCCATATTATAGTTGTCATTTTCCAAGTAGTCAGTTGAGAGTCTTCTTGGTAGGTGGGCTTTAGGAGATCAGCTTTCTAAAGATTTATGATTTCATGATATGTTGGATGAAGGTTCAAATGAGGGCATGGAATTCATCTTAAAGAGGTGCCTAGCCAGCATATTCTGAAAAACACCACTAAGAAAAATTGATTGGTTCACTGTACTACTTGCAGGCAACTTATTGTGAACTATTGGTGGGTAGCTGTGATTTTGATGAAAGAGCTGGTAAGAGATGTGTCTTGTCACACAGAATGAAGAGTCCCAGAGTAGCATAAAAAGCTTGAGCAAACAGTCAAGAAATGCATCTAATGAATTAATTAAGGGATGAATAGTTTCTAAATAGCTTCTGCTAGCTTGAATGCTTTATGAATGAATTTTCTGAAGCTTTTATACCTATTTGTTCTATTGTTCTAACTCATAAATTTTTCTAGAATTTTCTAAATTATTCTTTCAAAATAGCCACATTTTAAATTACTTAAAATCAAACATTTTACATTTCATATTAATTAATTTCATTACATGTCTTATCTGAACAATCTTAACTTTTAAATTTTGTTATCACAACAGATTAAAATTTCCTTTTGAGGTTTACTTTCTTAAAAAAATTGACATTAGTTTTATTAAGCAAATTATTCTACCAATTCGTGTATGTGTATGTATATACATGCAACCACACTTTTATAACATACATTAATATAATTTAAATTAGCAAATTTTTAAATTAATTTACAAGTAGAATTTTTTTAAACTAAAATCCCCCTCTTTTACACATATAACTTTGAGACTTAGCAAAGCATTTCTCTCAACTGCCCCTTATGCCATGGGAAAAAATAAATAAATGAAATTTTCATTTTTTTTTAAAATTTCATTTTATATTTTAAATTTATTAAAGCCTTGAAGATTTGCTATCTTAATATAAACCAAGCACTAATTGTATGTATGTGTGGGAGATGATTATCTGGATCAACTGATGAGTGCTAGTTCAGCATGAAATACGTATATTAGAGATCTTTTTTTTTATGTGTGTGTGGGTGTGTATATCACTTGTATGAGATAGTGATTAGCTGAGGGGAGATTGAAAGTCTGTGTTCAGCTCTTTTATAAGTTATATATATATAATCATCAGGAAATAAAACCAATGAAGAATGGGTTTGGTTCTTGTCCGGTTACAATATATATATATATATATATATTAATAACTTGTTCTGTTAATAACTATAAGCACCATTTTATTTTAGCTAAGCATGTTAGTACAAACGCAAAAAAAAATGCCTATAGTATTACTAAATTATATGATTCCTGATCTAAGCAAGTTGACTTGGGTTCAAAACCTCAAGGTTTTTTTTTAATTTCAGGCTATTAGTTTGACAATAAAAAGGGAATTAAAAGTGACTGCTAGATTCGTTTTAACATTGGATCTCCCAAAGCCAGAAACTGCTTTGTTGAATAGAAATTCCATTACTATGTGATAAATACCATATTACTTTGATTGTAAGACGCACCTGAATTTAAGATACAGTAGGATTTTAGTGTTGCAATAGAAAAAATAAGTGCTCTTATTTACTGTTATGAATTGAAAATATCAAATTGATGTTGTGTTGATATTAATATATGTGTGGGTTTGATTGATAAGTAAACAATGCATAGCTAAGTTATTTATTCGATGTAACAAGTGAACGGAACAAACTTATTCCTATACATTTATTTGACAAGAAAAATAAGTAATGAACGATATCTCTTACAAGAGATATTCACTTAAAGTTGATTAAATATATATATATCCGGGTTTGTATATCTATTTAGTGTATGCATAAACATAAGATAAAAGTATCGGGCACTTTATTAATTTTAATTCTAAGTTCTATTTACCTAATTTAAATAAAGGTCAATATTTTCGTAAAATGGGCTTCATTTTACATTAACACAGAAACATTTTCTATATATGTGTGTGTGTTTAGTGCAGACGTTGACTTAAGTCAGAAGCCTCAGGTAATTTATTTACCTAATTTAAATAATTGTCAAGGCAAATAAGCACTTTAAATTCAAAGTAGAACTTAAAATCATATTTAGTAGAAACAAGTTCAGCCGAGAATTTTCGACACGGACATAATTTGATATTACTAACCTTGTTTACGATTTAGTGAATGTCAAAAAAAATTAAAGTTCTTAAAATTATTCACATATCTTTTTATATCGTAAATTTTTAAATGTGTTTATTAAATATTTATATAAATAACGTTGGTAAATAAAATTATTTTTTTCCGATAGTTTTCAAAACAAACAATTTAAATCTCATTATTAAATTAATTTGGATTATTTAACTTCTATAATAACACTGATATTATCTAATATTTTGACAAAATAATCCTATACTATGAGTAAATATGTATTATGACGATTTATGCACATATTATCAAAGTATGGTAATTAATGTTTATGATCTGAATTCAAACTTGGATAGTTTGAACTTTTTTTTTGATAGTTGCTAGCCTAACATTGGTCAGAAAATCAGAAGATTTTAGCAGGTTACTTTCCCACCTTCTTTATATCACGTAATATAAGTTTTATAAAAGTATGTTAATAAAATAGCAGTATGTATGCTGAAAACATGTGATAGATCATGTGATGTTTTATTGGTAAATCAGATGATGGAATGTCCAACATAAAATAGCAATTTTATAAAAGTGCAATTATTATAGTTGATACAAAATCCCTATTTGCTATTGTTCAATGTGATTGTTTGAGTTTTTATTATTATAAGTTTATTTTATTCAATAAATATATGCTGTAGTAGTAAACCATCATCTGCATTTATTTATATGTGATTTGAAAGTTAGAATATTAGTTTGATAGAATATATCACCAGAAATATGATATGGCATTTTCACATACTTCATATAAAAGAGAGATACAGCTAGTATAAAACAGGTCTCTAAAATACACAGAAACTGACCTGGTGTCAAATCTATATAAATATGCATGCAGCTTAGGTCAAATTCAAAACATTAGGATTTCTGAAAATTTAGGATATTAGCTTGAAGGTATAAAAGATAAAAAGGCAGCTGCTAGATGAATAAATTCATTAGTCCCAGCTTTGGATTCTAGTACTCATTGATAAAGACAAAATTCAGATACCAATGCAGAGATTGTGATTACATACTATTAAACTATTTTATAACACTGATTCCTCAAACATAGATGGCTTTAGAGTCGAGCAAAAAGTTATAGCACAGTGATTTCCAAACTTTTTGTTTGGATGCCCCTTCGCAATCCATTTCTATAAATTTTACTCTTTCTATTAGTAAAATGCTTATAATTAATGTAGTTGCTGCTATTTCAAGTTCATATTTTGTAACTGTAAATAAATAGCACAGTAATAGAAAGTAAAAACAATGGAATAATAAAGAAATCAGACAGTGTACATATATTAGAAATTTAAAAAATTGTAATGTGATGTGATGTGTTGTGGCTTTTCCTTAAACGAAGTCAAGAATATCTCAGCAATTATGCCCAGATAAACCTGTTAGCCACTTTATTTTCCATTCCCCACTCTAAATTTTCCCATATTCTGCTCCATCCCATTTCCACAACATAATCTTTGTCAACTCTTATAACCTTTATATCTAAATCCCCATACAGTAGCCACCCAGTGCAAGCCTTAGTAATCAATGGATGGAGAGTTTGCTATTGTTTTAACAGTTTGTGTAAGCATAGAAAATGATGATTATTTTATGTTTAAATTCAAAAAATACAATGGATTCAGATAAATACAATATTTATCACAGATTACTTCAAAAATCTATCTTATATATTAATTGATATATGTGTTTTTTCTTTGTCAATTGTTGATTTTTTTTTGTTTGTGCCCCTGGAGTTAATATGTATTTTAGATAGCGAATCACTGCTATAGTAAGTACCACAGCTATATATATATTGTACTGGTCAAAATATGTTTATTCATCTAACATGAGCTTGAACTCACAAAATGTACTTCAAACCCAGTCAAGCCCAAGATTTAGGTCAGGGACCAACCTGGATTCGAACCCACTCTCTAAGCCCAAGATTTAGGTCAGGGACCAACCTGGATTCGAACCCATTCTCTAAGCCCCAAATCATACACCTAATGGATAACATAATAATGATGGTACATGAGAATTAATTCTGAAGTTCGGCCCACTAGCAGAGTGAAGAAGACAATGAGACTCATGGACTTAATTATATATATTAACAAATTTAAATACTAGAGACATTCCCATGATAAAATTTAATATATTTAATTAATACGGGCTTTACTAATGAATAGCTATGATCAATTAATGAATTGGATTGATTTAATAATGAGACAGAAACTGATATAAGATGAATTAGTAATATATTTATTGACAATTACATATATATCTTGATATAACCATTATTTAGCGTTGGCAAATGCATGCAGGCATTTTTATTTATTAAGTAACATTACTCTAGGCCATTTGGTAAAAAAAATTTGTAGCTATTATTTAATTGTGCTAATATTATGCTATATAATAAATCACTACATTTCACTTATTAGTTATGCCGTTTCATAATCAATTCGAGTGGCTATTATACATGTAATCAAACCAAGTCTGGAGTGAAGCTTAATAATACATCTGATTATGACAAATTTATATATTAAATATGGGCTTAAAAAGCATCCCAGATAGCTTTAGATCTAACGGATTTTCAAGAATGCTTCAGTTCAATGCCGAATTCTGCATATTAGGGAGGTAGAGTTGGCTATAAAGATTTTATTAATACGCTATGCACAAGTAAATATAATAGTAAAATGGCTATGCAGATGGATGAATAGTTTTTAGGGTTTTCGTAACCAACACTGGTTTACCCAATGACTGATCATCATGCTGTTAAAAGAGAACCTTGATTTGGTTCATAAGAGGTGGGGGCTTAGTACTAATCTGTTTTTGTTTAATTTCATATGTTTTATTATAGTTTTTTATTTTATTTCATAGGTTTTTCAAAATAGCATTCATGATTTTTTTGTAATTTGCATTTTACTTATTTTTGATCGAATTCTTCATGGGGGGTATCATTGTGTTTTACATATTAGACCAATTTCTGTTTTTTGTAATTTGAATTTCATAGCATTTTGATTTCAGCAATTTTTTTTTTTGTTGTTCATCAATCACTTCAGCGATTTTTTTTTTTTTTGTCCATCGATGATTTCAGCAATTTTCTTTTTGATTTTTTTTCCAGTTATGATATCAGCCTTTTTTTTTTGTTTTTCTTTTGTCCATTGATGATTTCAGCCATTTTTGCATAGAAATTTATCACTTTCAGTTTTCTTGGTGGTTCTGCAACATCACCTGGGGCCACAGTACATGTAACCAAACACTACCATAATTTGTTACTAAGATTATGACAGTTTTTAAAAATATACTTTTACAGTATCAGTGAAAGAAAAAAGAACCATTTTCATTATTAAAAGTTTGGTAATCAACTGTATATTATATTTCTTTATAAAATTTTTACTTAATTTCACTGCATTTATGTAAAATAAATCAATTTACGAAGTTGTTGTTTAAAAAAAAATAGTGCTACAACAAAAATTCAAAGTTTTTTGGGTAAATATTACAGATATAAAAAAAATTTGCTATAGAAAATGCAACAAAAATAAATTTTAACATGTACTTTATGTTATTTTGTTATTATTTTACAATGTACTTTGTAGTTAACTATTTTTTCCTTTTTTCCATGTTTTATTTTAATTTAATGAATAATGATTTTAATAATAATTCAGGTAATATTCTCTCGTTATGTAAAAAAAACAAAATGGCAGACCATCATTAAAAAAATATAATTTTTTTTTTTTTTTAAATTATATCTACAAAAATACTTTTATGCAGTATATTTACCCACATATTGATAATTCTTTTTAATAATATGCTTAAATAAAATGTTCATTCATTAATTAAAACATTTCAATTTAGGCTTTATTTTTATAAACAAATTTTGGTAGTTGTAATAAAAATAATAAATAATAATGATGATAATATATATTACAAATAATTATAATAAACCACAGAAGGACTTTTAGTTAATTTTTTTAACTTTCTTCAACTGAAAACTATTTAAATTTATTCCCATAGCCCAAGATTCATGAATTTTAATGTTATCACATTCTGTATTAATTTATATAACTTAGAATAACATATGATGATGTTTACTTCCATTACATTTAAATGGTTTTCACTTGAAGAAGGTTAAGAAATTGACTAAAAGTACATTTGTTGTTTATTATAGTTATTTATAAAATCTATTATCACCATTGTAATCCATTACTTTTTTTACAATAATTATTCTATAATGACAGTTTATTTACATTTATTCTAATATATATATATATATGCAAAACCATAAAACAATGCAATACTAGATTAAATCCAAAATTTTACCAAAATCCTTACACAACCATGGTTTCATCTACTACAAATAGACCTTCTCAAGTGAAAATCAAACTAAAAGAAATAACAAATATATATACACAAAAACAAAACTTCCCATAATTCATTTCAAACTCCACCTTCCCTTAATATCAAAAGAAGTCTTCATAAGATTGATAGCCTCAGAATCAAGAAGATTTATTATCAAAGTCTCCTTTATTCTTCTTTTTAACTCATTCTTTTCATAAAAAATAACCAAAGCATTGTTAAACAATATTTTATGACCTGTATTTAATTCATGAATATATAAAGCTGAGTTAAGATACCTATGTTTAATTCTACTTATATGAACCTTAATCCTTTCATTAAGGCAATACTTTTTTAGGAATGGTAGCACACTTTTTTTTATAATGCCTTTATTTCACTTGATACAACAATTTTTATGTAATAGTGCCTAAATATATATATATATTACACACATCTAGAAAAATCTGAAACTCTTATCTGTAAATCAGAGAATATATTATCAATATATTTTTATCTTCCAAATTCTTTTAACATTCTTAAAAGTTTTAACTGTAAATTATATCTTAGCATTGTTTGAACTTCTTATAATTAATCAAGATTTCATTAGTCAAATTCATTCTTTCTGTATATAAAAACACTTCAACTTTTAAACATCACATGATCACCATCTCTATACTAGCACATAATTGTTGTAAACAAAGGCAAAACTCTCCATACAGTAGTGCCACCCTCTGTTTGGCACAGGGTGGCACTACTGTATGGAGAGTTTTGCCTTTGTTTACTTCAACTTTTGGTAAAAAAATTGAAAATCAACAGTAATTCCATAACAAAAATAATGAATTTGAATTGCTCATTCTAATCAGACTGTGATTAGTTTAAATATAGATAATACATTATCAATATATTTTTATCTTCCAAATCCTTTTAACATTCTTAAAAGTTTAAACTGTAAATTAGATCTTAAAATTGTTTGAACTTATAATTATCCAAGAATGCATTAGTCAAATTCATTCTTTGCATATATAAAAACAATTCAACTGTTGGTAAAAAAAAAATTGAAAGTTAATTTTTTTAGTGAATTTTTCTATGGAAGCACTCATTCTATTCAATATGTGGACACTTCATCCCTGATATATAAATATTGTGTGTGTGTCTTGAAGAACTTCATAGTTAATGGTTCTCACAATGATTAACTTTATTCAACTTCAGTTTGAATCTAGATGGAACTTGAATTTTTTTTTTTTACCAAGCTCAGATTCTCCATATCCCCAAAATTAATTTGACTTACCCTTCAATTATTGAGCAGTCAATGACATCTAGTTAGTCTTAGTTAGAGAGTAGTTAATTTTAGTTAGAGAGTAGTTAGTCTTAGTTAGAGAGTCTACTCTAATCACTAATATCTTTTTCATCACTGTTTTACTATGAAAGATGTTGGATAGACTTAGCAAACAGTGGTGAAATTAAGACTTGTTATATATATATACATACAGGATTATTATAAAGCCTTCTCACTTCATTAAGTTACATATATCAGTGCAAATAAAATATCACTTTGATGTGACTATACCATTCATCTGAGCTGATTGATGACTTGGACAGCACATTGTAAAAACTATAGTCTACTTAACAAAATTATATCCTATGAATAAACGTAAGCACAGGATTATAAATGAAATTCATGAAATTACTTAGAAGAGTTATAAGTATGAAGATAATGTCAGCTCCGGATAAATTCTAAATTTTGAATTGCATTGGATTTTAAATTAATGAATTAAGTTTTTTTTATACTTTTACAGTAGTTAGTTATTAAGTTCTTATAATGACTCAATCTATATTGTGAGCATATTGTCTGTATGAATTTAAAAATAAAATTCATAATTAATAAATGAGTCCACATGCTAATAGCAATTAAAAATATAACTTATGAACTGCACATAGAATTATATTAATTACACGTCTTTATTTTAAAGTATATGTTTTCTAAATATTAGGTAAAAAGCAACTTACAATAATACAACGATATATATTAAATTTTTAATTATTATATAACTGATATTATAGTTAATATAAAGAATGTTTATTGTACTTACGAAAAATTGTCCAAATTTTCAAAAGGTAAATTTTAAAAACAACAAAACATCCGAATAGAGATTTTTTTTCTACGCTAGATCACATATTAAGTTTTTAATGCGGTTGATTTAATTGAAAGTTTAAAATAAAAATAATAAATTGTAAATGGAATTTAAATAGTCACCTGTTAATTGAAGATGGTATTTTATATGATATCCGTTATTTTCTTTAAGGAACCGATAGAGGAAGTTGGAAGAATAAATGACCCGTGAATGCAGACCATATATACTTAACAAACCTGTTACTCCGCTAAATTAAGCGATGTTGTCGATCCTAAAATGAGAATTTAAAAATAATTGTTTCCGTTATCGAAATGCTATTGTTCAGAAATATATACTTTTAGCCTAAAGCTGGATCGCTCTTCATTTGAATCTTTTTTTTTTAATGCAAGTTTACATATTTTATATAGTTTTATGAATAATCACGTATTTAAAAAGAATTTTCGCCTTTATCGCTTCGAATAACTTTGTTCTAGATATCAAACTAACGCTATACTTTTTGGAACAGTCTGTAATAGGTTACAAGTTCAAATTGTTTTTCTTGATTCATAAGTGCGTATTTATTGTCTACGTATAATATATTTGATAAACTTTATATAATTTATAAATATTAAAACCTGGAATCTAGTTGAAATAGGGGAATGGAAAATAAAGTGGCTAACAGGTTTATCTGGCCATAATTGCTGAGATATTCTTGACTTCGTTTAAGAAGCCACAATACATCACATTACTCTATCACTTCCTGTGTCCAAACTTCTTATGATTTCTGCGCGCTATACATCATTCGATTATACATTTACCAGTAACATTTAATATGATTTGATCTTAGGAGATATTTGTAATATAGATCTCTTCCAATTTATTGTTTAAAAGTCAATCGCTTATGATAAAACAACGTTCAAGTATCAAAGCCTAGATTTTCATTTAATTGATATTTTGTTTCTATCCCCACCCCCTCTATCTCCCTCAGGTGAGAATACGTCAGAAATCTTTCATTTTTGAATCTCATATTTTTTCTTTTCAACAAACCTTTGAATAAAACTTAAAAATATTTTTGGCAATCTCACTTTTCCATTTTCATATATAACAATTAACATAAATTTCGAATTACTTCAAATTATAAATCAAATTCTGCTTTTTAAAAAACTGATTCATTCTTGTAATATAATATATTTTAGCACCCCAATGTTGAAGCTACAATCATAACATTTAATGAGACATTACAATGTTTGTACTTAACATACACACGTATATATAAATTTATAAAGCGATATATTATATAATGGCTGCAGAAAGGAGTTTGCTATTAACTGAAAGGAGACCCTTTGATTCCTCTTGGAGGCCTTAAAGGAACCGAGCAGGGCAAATTCCTAATGTCCACTCCATACGTTCTTGTCGTTGCAGCTGTTATTACTATGTGATTATTCATATAGTATACGAACATGGATGGGCTGCTCACCAACACGCATTAGCCAGCGTGGTGAGTTTATTGGCTTTTTACCTCTGAGTTTAAGATCAAGAAACACCATGATCTTTCTTTTCGGTTGCCTGATAAGGCAGAATGAATGTTTGTGTAAATGATAAATATTTTTCCAATAAATATATACAATTATAACAGACAAAAATAAAGCATGGCCCTTATTCCCAGGAGGCTGTAAAGTCACCAACCAAGGCAGCGGTTGGTGGCCGAAGGCGGAGGGTGCTAAGAATCCCCTGATTGCGGACCCAGGCTGCCATTTGATGACGACTTTTTATTTAGGTACTTACAACTGCAGATCACTTTCAAGTGAAGGAAGATTGCAAGAATTAGAAGAACTGTCTTATATTAAATGGGACATTGTTGGACTTTGTGAAGTTAGAAGAAAAGGTGAAGAAACAATTGATTTAAAAAGTGGACATATACTCTATTATAAAGGCACACATATTGGAAATACAAGTGGAGTAGGATTCATTATAAATAAAAAGTGGAAGAACAATATTGTGGAGATTGATGGTGTATCGGACAGAGTGGCAAGATTAGTTATACAACTTAATAGCAGATACCAAATGCAGATAATTCAGGTTTATGCCCCAACAAGTTCCCATAGTGATGAAGTAGTAGAAGATTTTTATATGGATGTACAAAAGGCTTTTGATCAGAATAAACATTTTAAAATTGTTATGGAAGACTTTAATGCTAGAATAGGTAGACAAATGAAAGATGAAATTGCTGTAGGTAATTTTGGTTATGGTAATATAAATGAGGGAGGACATAGACTTGTGGAGTTTGCAGAAAAAAAAACAACTTTATATTATGAATTCATTTTTTGAGAAAAATGTTAAAAGGAAATGGACATGGAAACATCCAAATGAAGGTACAGCAGAATTGGATTATATTTTCACTAACAGAAAATACATATTTCAAGATTGTAATGTTCTTAATAAATTTAACACAGGATGTGATCATCAATTAGTAAGGTGTAAGTTACGTGTTAATGTAAAACTAGAGAGACAAAAATTATTAAGAAAAACAATATTTACAGTTGATATTCCTAATCTTGAGAAACATTCTAATGAATTTAAATTAGAACTTACAAATAGGTTTCAAGTGTTAGGAGATTTTGAACATGATTCAGATTTGAATGAAATTAATATGAAAATAACTGATACACTTTTAAAAACTGCAACAAAGATAGCTGGTAGAAAAAAGCAGCAATTGACAATAAAATTTCTACTGAGACTAGAGAATTTATGAAGAAAAGAAGGAATATGAAGATATACAAAAATGATGTATTAAAAAGAATTGAATATCTCAAATTTTGTAAAATCGTACGGAAAAGAGTTGAAAATAATATAAGAAAGTATAACTGTGAAATAGCAAGGAAAGCTGTAGAAGAAAATAAAAGTCTCAAGAATGTTAAACAACATTTTGGTATTGGTAGGAAATTTATATCTGCAATAAGAAAAAAGGATGGAATTATTACTAAAAAGAGAGATGACATCATGAAATTGGTAGAAGATTTTTATCAAGAATTATATAGTAATAAAGAACAAGTACCTCCTATATCTATTACATCTTTCGAATTGCCCAGAATTTTAAATGAAGAAGTGAGACATGCAATTAAATGTATGAAGAAAGGAAAGGCTCCAGGAAATGATGGAATTATAATTGTTTCCCCCCCCCTCCCCCCCTCTTCCTTTTTTTTTTGTCCCCGTTGTCTTCGTGGGGGGTGGTTCCCAATATATTAAAAGAAGCAGGTGAAGAAATAGAAACAATTTTAGCAAAGTTATATACCAAATGTCTAAATGATAAAGATGTACCGGAAGATTGGAAGAATGCAGTAATAATATTAATATTTAAAAAAGGTGATAAAGAAGATATTAGAAATTACAGACCTATCAGCCTTTTATCAGTTTTATATAAAATTTTTACCAAGATAATTACAACTCGTCTACAGAGAACTTTGGATTTCCACCAACCAAGAGAACAAGCTGGATTTAAAAGTGGTTTTAGTACAATAGATCATATCTAGGTATTGAGAGAAGTCATAGAAAGGACAAACAAATATGAGTTGTCATTATGTTTTGGATTTGTAAGTTATGAAAAGGCATTCGATTCTATACACATTTCTTCAGTGATTAAAGCATTGGATCATCAAGATATAGATCCAGGATATTGTCATATTTTAAAGAATATTTATAAAAAATGCAACAGCAACAATTAGATTACATAATGAGACTGGGAAAGTCAACATTGAGAAAGGTGTAAGACAAGGTGACTCCATATTTCCAAAACTTTTTACAGCAGTGCTGCAAGAAGTATTTTGTGAATTAAAATGGGAAACTAAAGGAGTGAAAGTAAATGGAGAGTATTTAAGTCATTTAGATTTCGCAGATGATGTAGTTGTTTTTGCAAATAATGCTTCAGAGCTGCAGGAAATGTTGCAGGAGTTAACAGATGAAAGTAGAAAAGTAGGACTAAAGATAAATGTTAAAAAGACTAAAGTAATGTTTAATCGATTTGCTCAAAATATGAAAATAAAGATTGATTATGAAGAATTAGAAGAAGTTAACAGTTACAAATACCTTGGTCAGATTATTAATACAAATGGAAACATACTGGAAGAAATTAATCATAGAATTAAACTTGGTTGGAGTGCTTTTGGTAGAAATAACTTGATACTAAAAGGAAATATGCCTATGTGTTTGAAAAGGATGGTTTTTAACAAGTGTGTTTTACCAGTTCTGACTTATGGATCTGACACTGGATACTTAATAGAAGAGCAATACAGAGACTTCAAACCACTCAAAGGAGTATGGAGAGATGTATGTTGGGAGTAACAAGAAGAGTTCGAAAACGCAATGTATGGGTAAGACAACAAACAGGTGTTACTGACCTTATTGAAAAAATTAAAAGATTGAAATGGAGTTGGGCTGGACATATTGTTAGAAGAGATGATAATAGATGGACAATTGAAATTTTAAACTGGATTCCAAGAGATTGTAAAAGACCCAGAAAGAAATCACATGTGAGATGGATGGATGAAATAAGAAAATGTGCAGGGGTGTTGTGGAGAAGAGAAGTTAAAGATCGGAGAAGATGGATTAAACTTGGAGAGACCTTCATCCTGCAGTGGATTGATAATGGTTGATGATGATGATGATATTATATAATATCTGCAATTATTAAGTTTAAATACTACAAACAATTTTAATGTAGTATATGTGTGTGTGTGAATGTATTTCAAATAAAGGTGTTGCTGAATGATTTCTATTATCCTAAAGATAGCTTGAGGGATCCAGTTAAAAGGTCAAATTAATATAACATTAATGTTTACAAAAAGGAATACGTGCACGTATCAAATCCGAAATATATGTTTACATATTTTACCAATGAAAATGTTTTAGTATGTTTGTATATATATATATTTCAATTTAACCATTGCATAATTTTGAATTCTATTTAATATATTACATGCTTATGTTGATTTATATGTTTTTATCTATTACGTTGTATAGAACTTATATAAGGAAAGTATCTATGCCAATTTAAAGTCTTCTGGTAGCATATTTATTGATGCTGCAGGCAGATATATGCTGTCATACATGTCGTAAGTACTTGTTTATCCATATCCTTAAGTATTGATTACGTCAGACTTGGGCCGTGATATCTTACTAGATTATCAGACAAAACTCTGAAGCCTTTTGCAGATAGATATGATATACGGGAACATCTTATATAAAATCCTCCAAGCTGATATGACTGTCACTATGTTTACCTATGACAATATACTATAGCACGAATCAAATAAGTTTTCATTTTGTCAGTTAAATTAAATAATATTTACTTGCTTAAAATATAGATAAAGTTTGTGGTATTTAATTATACTTTTATATAATGCGGTAATGTAAATAGTTGTGCTTTGATTTAATATCTATATTTATATTTCATAATCTCACATAATATTAATACAAAACTTGATAAATAAGATTATACCAATAAAATATGACATTATTTTATTCATTTACACTTAATTTTGATTTCAGGAACCTTATCTTCATTCTGCTCCACAGTCATTTGTCGAAAGTTTGAATATTCAATGTACATTAGATAAGAGTACTATTACATCATATTCTTAGACAAGTTTATGATCTTCAACAATAATGACTGGATTTAAAACTAGGACTAATGCTAATAGTAACCACCTTTATCTTTTTTATTTTATCAGATTAATAATCTAAAATTTAAAATAATTCTAAGGTTTTGATAACTCAACCTAACAAAAGATAGCTTTTAACTAGAATGAAGAAAACTGCTTTTGAAAGGATGTTGTGTCATGTGATACATTTTGATATAAACTATTTCAACCAAATGGGTGAAAGAGATCATAGTTAGTGTAAAACTGAGTTCACCAATATATAATTAGTGATCAAGTGTCAGACCTATTTTCTAAGTTGAATTTGATTCAAACTTTATGGTTTTCTTAGTTTCAGACTATGAATTTGATAGTAAAAGAAATTAAAAGATATTTCAAGATGAGTAAATCCCAGTTTCAAATTCAAAAATTATAATCATGAAGGACATACATCAGAAACTACACTGGCCATATAGTTATACTAGTCCCAACAATCAATAATCATTGATTACTAAAGTTTATAATAGATATTCTGGAATAGATGGAAGAACTACTCCTGAAAACATAAATAAAACTAATGAGATTTAAATATATATATATATATATTAAAGCAGGGATTTAAAAAATTAAAATATGATATCTGAAGCAGATGTTTCTTTTATTTCATTAATGAAGTTTATGTGTACACTAAAGTTATGTGATGGTGTGTGTGTGTGTTTTTTTTAACTTTTATTTTACACCAATTCTAGCCGTAAATATCTGATAAATATATGTGTATAATCTCAATCCAAAGTTGTAAATAATTAACCCAAATAATTAGGTGGATTTTTAGATTTTTTTTAAAATTATAATGTTTTACTAATGGCAAACACCAAGCTCATTGTACCCAATTGGGGGAAAAAGCAAATATCAAGCATGTCCATCACTCTTGCATTTAATAAATACTCATATAATCCTTGACCTGAAATCTCTGATCTTCATATATACATATAATTTATGCATCATAAAAAATATGATAGCCTGCAAAAAAAAGTCTTTTCTGTTTATAAACTGTGTTTATGTTATAATAAAAATTTGTGCATAGATATGTACATCCTAAACACAATTCAGCAGATACATTTTTAAAAAATAGTGGAAACGGATATTAAACAAAACTTGTATATATGCATTTGTAATATAGTTTCAATAAATTTTTAAGTTTCTCTTATTAAGATACTATTTAAAGTTGTAATTATAAATTTATTTAACGCACATTGATTATGTAAGTAATATTTACTAAGGCAATAAACCTTTATTAAATATTTGCTAAGTATTATTTACTAAGGCAATAAACCTTTAGTAAATATTACTTAAGATACTATTATAAGTAGCTATAGTTTTATTTTAAATTTTAACTATTCCTCATTTCAAACAAGTCTTTAAATATAATTGTGTTTTGAAAATATTTCAATTAATGATTTTTAATATTAAAATATTTATCAAGTATACATATAAACTCTATTCACTAAAGAAGTGCAAATGTTATCATTATGCTATGTTATGTATTGAAAGCATGCTAACGATGAATAAGAGCTAAATTTAAAATATATAGACTACATTTTCTATATAAATATCTAGAACATTTATGTATTTAATTAAATTAAAATTTTAAAATTGAAACATTCTTTATCATCACTAACTACTTAACTAAAAGATTGGTCTCAACACTAAAGGAGATCATTTTCTTAAAAACGTTTGTTTCTGATTTCAGCCCTTCAACATTGACACTTATCTCCTCACCTTCTTGAGATTATCAACTTTTTTATTCTCTCATCTCTTTTTCCTCGATTCTTTCTAGTTCTCTAGTATCTTATCATTTCTATTCTCATTTCTTAAGACTTCAACAGACTTTAGAGATGAAGAGATTTGTTTAATCTAAACTTATTTTGGATCATTTATTATAAATTAATTAGGTTTAGATTGAATCTTTCAGCTTTTTTTATTTAAAGAAATTGTGATTTTGTCTTTCAATAAAAAAGATAAATAGCTTTTTTTAATAGTCAACTAGAAGAAAATGTTGGGTTTCTCAATAGTTTTCTTATAGAGAAACAGTAAAAAAGAAAGCAGTCTTTACCATGAGTACTTGCTCCTCCTAAAATTAATATTTCAGTTTAACTTTGAAATTTTTGATCCAAGAGTCTTAAAAAATTATATCTTTTGTCACAGATAAAAATAATTGAGCTAATCTTGTTGCTTGAAATTTTTGATCCATGATTCTTAAAAAATTATATCTTTTGTCACAGATAAAAATAATTGAGCTAATCTTGTTGCTAGGCAATAACAAAGACAGTATTGCTTTTTAAAAATATTTTTTAGTATTATAATAACTACAATTATTTTTCAAAAGAGTGATTTCTACTTTAGGAAGGTTTTAAATCACTAGCAATATTTTTCTTTCTTATTCACTTTTTTTATAAGAAGTTCTAACACTTAGATCAATCTCTGAATAAATGTTTATAAAGTTGTTTCAACTTTATTAAAATTAATCATTGGCTGTTCTCCAGTTATACAAAGGAAACATTGCTTTCATTTAATAATTTTTTTATTTGCCATTTTTATATTTATAATATTTAATTTAATCAGAAGGTAATTACATTCTACACACCTCCATTGTAATGTTTTAATACTTCAACGATGTTTTGTTGATTACAAAATATACTCTCAAAACAAAGCACAAGGTAGCGACTTTGAAAAAATAAGAGTGGCCATCTTATTTTGTTGAGATATTAAAACAACATTACAGCACGTGTATGGGGTGTAATTCCCTTCAGATTAAAATTACATACTAATACTGCACTAGAAAATTAAACAGAGAGTTTTATTTTTATTTAATATATTTATAATATTTAATAAATTTCTCAACTTTTTTTTCTTAAAAAAATAACAAAATCAAGCATTTATATATTATATAAATGCAATTTATCCAAACAACTTCAAACACTTTTTAGCAAAACTCTTTATTTATACATATACATACACCTACATTTCGACTGACATGCAGTCTTCTTCAGAGCTATGATATAATGAACAAAATAAAATAAAATACATAACTATATAATAACTCTATAAAAAATGTAAACAATAAAAACCTAAAAACAACACAAAATATATTTAAAAAACTGAAATAAATAATCAAACCCAAATAAAACAATATAAAATAAAATGTACAACATAAACAGAAAATAAATATAAATTATACATGTATTCCTAATTTTATACATATATATATATTCAAGGACAACTATTAATCTAAATATATATCCTATCTATTTTATTATTATTAACAATCTACTAATTATTTTATTCTTCAGAAACCTAAACTTTATGGTTATAAACTAATATTCTTTTAATTTTAAATCATATATTTATTATTTCTTTACTTATTCTTCTGTTAAAAATAATATTTTATATTTATTATTATTTCTTAATATCTAAAACCTATAAACATTATAATCTTTGAACTTACCCAGTTTATTTTATTCTCTTAAAAAAAAAAAAGTTTTTTTTTTTAAGAGAATA